>JAJTTV010000007.1:2163681-2296139 GCA_036971225.1 Arthrobotrys sinensis | reverse complement strand
AAATAAAAAAATAAAAAAATAAAAAAATAAAAAAATATTTAAAAAATAATTCACTAAAACAACAATATATAAAATAAAATAGAAATAAAAAAAAAGAAATTATCTAAAAAATAATAAAAAATTATTACTTATAAACTTATAAATAAATTATTAAAAAGTTTTTTTTGATTTTTTTAAAAACTACTTCATATCTTTAAAATAAATATTATTTATAAACTTTTTATATAAATCTTTTTTATATAATATTATTAATAGTTTTAGTTATATAATCAAACTAAAAATAATATAATTAAAATAACCTATAAATTATAAAACCATACATTATTATATTACTTTATATTTGATAATATAAATTTTTAAACAACATAAGTATTAATTAAAATTTTAAAACTAAACAAAAATATTATAAATTGATTAATCATATTAATAACTTTATTAATATTATTACTTAATATAAAAATATTAAGATTAATTTAAGCTTTGTTATAAAATAAATTATAAATTCTTTTTCCAAAATTTTTTAAAAATCAATTAAAGTAAAAATTTTTTTTATAAATATTTTATTGAATATTCAATAAAAAAATAATATATAAAATTAAAAAAATTATTATAAAAAGGATTATATTAGATATATTATATAAAATATAATAAAAATTAGTATTAAAGTATAATTCCTTAAATCTAAAAATTAGACCTAAAAATTAATATTAAAATAAGATTTGGGTTTTATAAAAAATTTAATTTATATTTAGTCTAAATATAAATTGTTAAATTTATTAAGTACTATTTTCAAATTATTAAAAATATTTTAATTACTTTTTGTTTTATAAAAGTTTTTAATGTATAAAAAGTAAAAATTTATATAATAAAATATTATAATATTTTTTTGCTTTAAAACTAAAATATTGCTTAAAAGAAATTATAAATAATTTTATAATTTTATATAAGCCAAAATATTATTATATATACATTTATAAGGTTATTAATTTAAATTGTAAAAACAAAGGTTGTTTATGTAAGCAGAGTTATATAATATTTCCGAAATTTTTTATTTTTACAGTTTTAACAGTTATAGTGATCAACCTACATATGATCCCAGCAATAACAAATAATAAATATAATAGTTTAAATAAATAAATAAATAAATAATAATAAAAATAATAAATTAAATTAAACGAGAAATAAATTTATAAATTAAATATTTAAATATATAATATTAAATTAGACAAAAATCAAATTTATAAATTAAATATTTAAATATAGAATATTAAATTATATAAAAATTAAGTTTATACGAGGAGGCTGCGTTGCAGCGCTCAAACCCGACTGACTTTACTAATCTTAGAAATATACTAGCTGCGTAATCAAACAACAAAATACACTCAAATCACCGCAATCATCAACTCAGTCTCAAACAGCAGACCAACCAAGACGTGAAAAACACCATACAAATTTGTATGGTGAACAATTATCGAAAATTTCTAAGTTTGTTAAAAACAACACATTTTTTGAGGGGTACTATACTGCTTTTTTTTCTCGCAGTTGGTTCAACTCAACCCTCCTTGTCAGTCGGGCATATATAATATTAAATTAAATAAAAATTAAGTTTATAAATTGGATATTCAAGTATACAATATTAAATTAAACAAAAATTAAATCTATTAACTAGATATTTAGGTATAGAATATTAAATTGGATAGAAAATAAATTTGAATTAAATATTTGGATATATAAAATACTAAACTGGATATAAATTGTTTCTTAATAATCTAAAAGTTTGTGTAAGGTGAAAATCTAAATAGGCTTTCTATATATATTAAAATAATATTATGATTATTTTATAGTAGAATATTTAAAAAAAATCACAATATTTAAATTGATCTAAAAATAATATAATTGGGAATTAAAAAAGATGTTAATAAATATATAAATAATTACTATATAGATAAACTAAAGTATTAAAAAAAAATTTTTAAAATTATTATAATTATTATAAATTATTAAAAAAAACTACCAAAATATATTGTTTGATTTGACTATTAAACTAGGGAAAAATAATAATTATAATATAATTCTTATTATAATAGATTGATTTTTAAAAATAATTTATTTATTTTTAATAATCAAGAAATTTAATACTAAAAATCCAACTAAAATATTGTTTTAAAATATTTAGAAATTATATAAATTATTGAAAAAAATTATATTAAATAAAAATACTTTTTTTTTTTTTTTAATACATTTTAAAATAAAGTTAATACTTAATTAAAAATTTAGTATTAATTTAATATAATATAATATTTACAGATGAATAATGTTATACCTATTCTAGATTACCCTTAATAAGATTTCCTAAAACAGCTAATTCCAGATTAAACCATTTTAATTATTTAATTATTCAGTTTTTAATAGGAAGTATATATTTGAAAAATAAGTAAGTAATTTATATTAAAAATATAATAATAGTAAAAAATAAGAATGTTTTTAGTTATTCAAAGAATAAATAAGTAAGTAAATTGACTGATAAGGTTTAAATTAAAATTATTATTATCTAAAAGATCTTATATATATAAAATTCTTTTATATAATTTTTAGGTTAAGTATTTTGTTTATTTTTTAATTTTTAGCAATTGAGAACTAAGATTTATAATTTTTAGTTACTCAATTTATTGAAAACTGAAGAACCTGAAAATTTCAGTTCATACATTACACCAAGAACTGAAAGTTAGATCAGATAATCCAATAATATAAATATTAAACTATTTAAGAAAAATAATTTTAAAAAATAAACACATACTTCTAAAACCATAAATTAATAATTTTAATAAACAAAATTTTAAGAAATTATAACTTAAATAATTCTATAAAATAGAAAAACGATAAAAAAAGAACCATATCTGTTATAACAAATTATTTCCATATTAAAATAAAATATGATTTAATTGTGATATTATCTTTTTTTTTAAAAGAAATTTTTTATAAGAAATTTTTTGTAGGATTTTTTTATATAAAGAAGATAATATTAACAAATTTTATTTATAGAAAAAAATTTTCTATGTAAAAGATAATAAAGTACAGGAATAACTTTTAAAAAAAATTTTTATAAAAATTTTTTTTTAGAAATTCTTTTTGTATAAAATATAGGATTATATATATATATATAAGAATTGTTTTTTTTCTCTTCTAACTTCTAAACCATTTTAAACCATTAAACATTTTTTAAATCTTTTTAATTAATATATAATAGTATACAATCAAATAAAATTATAAAATCTCATATTAAAAAATATTTATTAATTAACCATTATTATGTCAGAATTTTAAGAATTTGGAATTTTAGCAAAAACTCTGTGTAATCATTGCAAAAAGTTTAACCATAAATATCTTCTTTTAAATAAAATAAAATTTTATTCTATTTATATTCATTAAGGAAAAAAAAAATATATAATGTTATTTTGTGTTAAGATTTTTTTTTTTATATAAAAAGTTCTAACTAATTGTTATAAAATAAAAAGAATTTCAGAACTTTGTTCTAAAAAAACATAAAAATTAGTTAATACCAATACCTATCTTACTAAAGTTTAAAAAAAGATTACTAAAACCTAGTTGGAAATGTTGAAATTTATTAAGAAATTCCAAAAAATTACTTCCAAAATTACCTATTATTAGAAAAAGTTAAAAATTATTATTAAAAAATATTATAAAAACTTTGTTTATATAAAAACTATGTTAGAGGAGGAGGATATTATAAAAAATGTGGTTGGAGAGTTTGCTATCAAGGGTTTGATAAAAGAAGTGAATTTTTTATAAATCCAAAAAATGTGGCTTTGCTAGGAACAAAATTTGCAGCGCTTTTGATAAATTTTCTATCATTCCAAATTTTGATATTGCGATGAGCTTCCAAAAGGATCTTGGAGGTATATCCTTAGATAAATTTTTTAATTTTAATTATAATAATAAAATATATAAATTTATTAAAATTTTTTTATTTTTTATTAATTATTTTATAATATAAAAATAGTTGTTTTAGTTAATTTATAAATTATAATTAAAATTTTATTATATAAGAAATTAATTAAAAAATCTTTTATAATAATTTTTAAATAAAATAATTTTATTTTAAATTTTAAAATATAATTATCTTTATAAATTTTAAAATTTTTTTTTTTTTAAAAATAGTTTTTTTATTTGATTAAGATTTTTTATTAAATTTAATTAATAATTAATAACATTAATTAAAATATTTTCTTTTCCTTTAAAATAAATAATTTTTATATTATATTTATTAAAAAATTTTTATTATTAAATTTATTTTTTATTAAATTTTTTAATAATTATAAAATATATAAAATTTTTATAATCAAATAAAATAGTAAAAAACTTTTTAATTTAAAGATAAATATAATATTTTATATATATTTTTATAATAACTATAAATTCCTTACTATAAATAAAATATTAAAATTACATAATTGTCACGGCCTCCCCATACTGAGTATGGCTTGGCATGACAAACATCTCCACCCGGTCCCCGTCCACCACCTCCCCGGCCTCACATGACAAGCACAGAAGAAGACACACCCAATTATGGGCTACGTCCAGAAAAATACCTACAAACTCATACACAAATATTTATTCTGTTATTTGTGTCTTGGAGTAATGAAGTGCAGACACCCGCTCAACACATCTGGTATGTATGGCCATATGGACCATACCGATATACATGTATAGTCGTAAGGACCATACAGACATACACACCTACATGTATGGTCGCATGGACCATACGGACATACGCCCTGCCTTGTATGAAGCTTCATCATGTATATAAGAACTCCTGAGCGATGACAGTTCTCAGCTTACCTTAGAACTTCATCGGTCAACTCACTTAGTTATCTACCCAATATACTTGAGTATCTAGAAGCACTCTTACTTCTATATACTGTTACACTTCTATACCACCTACTTACCTACTCGTGAATACACATACTTCCCCTTTGAGATTTGAGCAGTTAAGTAGAGAGAACGGCTTAACAGAGTGAGCTAGCTGTTTTAGGAAATCCCACAAGGAAGACCTGGGACAGGTGTAACAATAATATTAAATTTATAAAAACTATAAATAAATAAATTTTATTTATTATCAAAATATAACTAGAATAAATAAGTTTTTAAAATTATTATTAAAATATTAATTTTTATTTTAATAAATAAAATTAGATTATATAATTAAAAAATAAAAATAAAAATAAATTTTTATTTTAAAAAATATTATTTCAAATTTAATATTTTTTTGGTAAATTTTATAAAAATAATTATATATTAATAACATTTTTAAATTTAAATTAATCTTAAATAATTTAATTTTTTTTTAAAATTTATTTTAAATTTATTAAATATAATTATAGTTTTTAAAAATTTAATCTCTAATATATTAAATTTTAATTTTTTTTAAAATAATTTATAAATTTTATTTATTAAATATTTTTAAAATAAAATTGATGTATTTAAAATGTTCTTTTTTATTTTGCTATAAATAAAGATATCATCTAGATAATATAAATTTTATTAATATATTTACATAAAATATAGTTATAAATATTTAAAAAAATGCTAAAGTATTGATTAGTCTCAAAAATATAATTATATATTCAAAAAGTTTATAATGGTATTAAAAAGTAGTTTTCTATTTTTTTCTAAAATTAATTCAAATATTATAATAAACATTAATAACATCAAATTTTATAAAATATCTAACTTTTTTAAACTAATCAAATAATTTACTAATGAGAGGTAAAAAGCTAATATTTTTAATAATAATAATATTAAGATTTTATAATTTATATAAATTTAAAATTTCTTATTTAATTTTAGTATAAATAAGATAAAATATCCAACTAATAAATTAAAAGGTTATATATAACCATTCTTTAAATTCACTTTAATATATTTTTAAAGGATAATTGTTTTTTTTTTTTCAATACAAATATATATTAATAGGGATTTTGATTATATTCCTTTTTTTTAAAAAAAATAATATATAATTAATTTTAGATAGTGGTTTATTCTTTTTAAAAAATTTAAATATTTATTAAACCAATTTATTAATCTATTTAAATATCTTTTTTACATAAAATTGAATTAGTTTTTTAGTTTTGATAAGGATAGTTTTAATAAAATAAAATTTGTTTTTAAATCAATTTTTTAATTCTTTAAATAACATTTATTAAATAAAATTAAAATAGACTTCTTTTCCAATCCAAAATTATAAAAAAAAAAAAATTTTTATATTATAGACATTAACAATTATATTGAAAAAATTCCACCATATTATGAATCTAATTAATAATAAAATTATATTTAATAAACCAATCATATTTAATAAGTAAATTATCAAAAATTTCTAAAATATTTATAATAATATTTTCTATATCATTAATAAAAAATATAAAGCTAATTTTATGAATAATAATTCTAAAAATTTCTTAATCAATAACAATAACATTAATAATATTTTTTGATCATATTTTAAAAAAAAAAAAAATTATTAAATTAGTTTAAAATAAATAAATAAAATTTTTACCTCACTATCTTATAAAACATAAACAAGGATTTTATTAATATTAACAAAAAATATTAAATATCATTATATTTTAAAATAAAATATTTAAATTAATTTATAATTAATAACACAAATATTAAATTATTTAAACAATATCAGTTTTTAAAACATTTCTAATTTAAATTTTTTTTTTTTTTAAATTATTTTTATTATTTTTTAAATAAATTTTTCTTAATTAAGGAATTATAATTTATATATTTAATATAAGAAATCATCTTTTCTAAAAATTCCTTTTTTCAAAATTTCCCTAATATACTGATTTTCAATCTTTTTAAACTATTGTTTTATATATAAATTATAATTATTATAGAAAATAAAGCAAAAAATATTAAAACAACTAAAAAATAAACAAATAAATTTTATCTAAATAATTATAATAAATAAATAAAAATTCTATAAAATTTTCATATCTTTCTTAATAAATATTAAAATTAATCTAATCACAAAATAAATCATTTTATTTATTACATTTATCGAAATATACTTTTATCTAAATATAAATTTTAAAAAATTAATTTAAACATCATTTATAAAAAATATAACATAAATTAAATATATTAGCAAATATTAATAACAATTTTATATTTAATAATATATTTTTAGTTATTATAATATCCTTTATAAAAAAAAAGTTTTTAATTATAGAAGACAAATTCAGAAAAAATATTGTTTATAAAAATAATATAAGAAGTTAATTACAATTTATTTTTTTCTAATGACACAAAAGCTTCCTTCCTTATTATCTTCTTCATTAAAAATATTAGAATTTTTAATAAAAATGTGGTATTGGAATTAGTAGTTAATTAACTTTTTATTATAAAATTTTTGTATAATATAATAAAAAGTAATTTAATAATTATGATTTTGAGAGTATTTAAATTCTTAAATAAGATTATATTTTATATTTCTAATAATAGTTTAAATATAATAATTTATATATCAATTCCTTTCTTATTTTTATACTTTGGTTTTCCAATAAATAATTATTTTATAATAATTTGAGCAAAAATATTTTATTTTTTTTAAAATATTTATAAATTAATCAAATTCTTCTTCAACTTTTTGAATTTTTTTAAAAAACTTATTATTATTTTAATTACATTTCTTCAAAAACAATAAAGATATTCTAAATCTAAATAATTTAAAAACATATTTCAAAATAAATAATAAAATATTATAATTATAATTAAAAATTTTCATAAACTAATTATTCATATTAAAAATTATGATAAAAATAAATTTACAAAAACTATTTATTAAATCAACATTACTAAAAAACATATTATCTTTATAAAAAATTATTCTAAAATTGGTAATATTTTTATTAATTTAAAAAATAAAAAAAAATATTTAAAAATAATTAAAATTTACATCCCATCCTTTTTATTATTATTATTAATTAATTTTAAAGTTGGTATTTAAACATCTAAAGTAGATTTTTTTTATAATAAAAAAATTATTACTAAACTTATTCAAAATCTTATATAATAAATTAAATTATTTTAACAAAAATAATTTTTTTTAATATTTTTATTATTTATAATCCAAAATTATTTACATTGTTATACTTAGTATATTATTTTATCATTCTAAAAAATAATCCTTTTTAAAATATTTTTTTTCATTATATTTCCAATATAAAAGTTTATTAAATTTTAAAAATTTATTAATCTAATAATATTGTTAAAAATTTTGAATAATATTAAGATTTATAAAAATTAAATTAAAAGTTTTATTAAAATAGTAATATTTGTTTNTTTTTGTGTTTTTTTTTTTTTTTAAATTATTTTTATTTTAATAATTTTTAAATTAATTATTAATTTTAAAATAGGTTTAATATATTCCAATTCAAAAATAAATATTATTAATATTAATTAAAAATTATTATATTTTTATTTGAATTATTATTTTATCTTATTTTTTAAATATAATATTTTATTAAATATTAGATTTAAAATTTATTTATATTTTTAAGTAAAATTATTTTTATTCCAATTTGTAAAAAAGTAATAAAATTAAATTTATAAACATAGTTACATATAAAATTAATCTAACAAAAAATTTTAAAATTTTAAATTTTTTTTTCTCTTATCATCTTTATAATATTATTTAAAAAAAATGTAAGAAATCGTATAGAGACTAGTCGAAGTATCAAATACATAAATATCACAAAGTAAGATAAGTATACTAGTGTACATATAGATTGATATTTAAATTATTACTTAATTTTCTAAATACATAATAGTGAATATAACAATTTAAATAGATAATTGATAAAGAAAATAACAAAATGAATTGGACAAAAGATAAATCTATAAACTAGATATTCAAATATAGAATGTTAAATTAGATAAAAGTTAAATCTATAAACTAAATATTTGAATATAAAATATTAAATGAAATAGGAAATAAATTTGAATTAAATATTTAAATATATAAAATATTAAATTGGATATAAATTATTTTTTTGGTAATTTGAAAATTTATATAGAACAAAAGCTTAAACAGGCTTTCTATTGTATATGCTAAAATAATAATATTAATATAATTTTATAAATTTTGAAATCTAAATCTAAGTATTTTTTTATTTTGGATTTGTAGTTTATATTGTATATGTGTTTTTTTTTTTAATTATAATATTATTTAAATATTTTCTATAATCATTCTAAAAATTTTTCTAACTAATTGGATTTTTATTTAAAATTTATTATATTAAAAAAATTTTATTATATAATTTTTTTTTTAGTATTGATGTTTTGTTAATATTTTGGTTTGATGTTTAAAATCTTAATAGGTTTTTTATTATAGTAATATTTTTTACTAATTTTAAATAATATAAATTTTTGATAATTATTTTTGTATAAGATATTTATAAAAGGTGATTTTCTTAGATCTCTTGTACTTAAATTTTTTTTGGTGTTTTAGGTTTTGGATTTTTGGGTTTTAATTTTTTTGGTTCTAATAAATTCTAATCTTGATTATATAAAATTAAGATTTTTTGGTTTTTTTTAAAAGTGTTGGCTTTTAGATTGATTTTTTAATCTGGCTGAAAAATATTGTTCAAAACTATAATTTTATTAAATAATTGGTTTGTCATGTAAATAAATCCCTTATTACCAATATCCTTAAATTATTTTATTTTTAGGATTATAAAAAATATTTTTATTAGGGTGTTTTGTTTAACTTCAACCAATTTAATTTATAACTGTAAAATTTTATAATATAAATTAACATATTTAAGTTTTAATATTTAAATATTAAAAAAATTTAATACAAAAAAGATATTTTAAATAATATCAAAATATTAAAAAATTTTGATTAATTTATTTAATTTTTTAAATTAATATGGGAATAAAATTACAAAATTTATTATATTAAATAAAAAAATTGGATTAATTAAGATAAAATTTATAAAATTTATTAAATAATTTTTAAGTATAGATAATATTAAATACAGGTTATTAGATAAGTTTATTTTAACTTTTTTATTGAAGGAAATATTAAAATTTATAATAATGGATTTACAAATCTAAAATTTTTTCAATTTTATATTGTTTTTTATTATTAATAATAATTAATAAAAAAATTTTTTTATAATTTTAGTTAGGAAATGTATTATTTTTGATAAAATAAAAAAAACTAATATAGAAAATAAAATGGATTTTTATTAAAAAAAAAAGTTCTAATTTATATATTTTTTTATTAACAGATTTAAAAATTTAAAATAGATTTTTTATTTTATTAAATAGTTTAAAACAAAATTAAATTATTTTTATATTTTATATATTTAACTAGATTAAATTATTTTTTTTATATTCAAATACTAAATATTATTTTTTATTTACCTATTTTTATTATACTTGTATAACATAATTAATTTTTGTATAAAAAATTTTTTAAAAATCTGTTATTTACATATATATATATATATATATAAAAGTTTTTATTTATTAATTTTTGGTAAATTTTTTTAATCCCTAAAATTTAAAAATATTTAAATTCTAATTGTAGTTATAATAAATAAAAAAATATTAATAATATTTAAAATTTTATTATTATAAAAGTATTTTGCTAAGGAAAGTTAATTTATTTAATTATTTTATTAATAATTAATATATATATAAAAATATTGTTTTATAATATTATTAATATATTTTATTTATTTATTAATTTGGGAATAATAGGTTATATTGGGTTGATGGTATATTTTTAATTATATATTGATTTTATTTTAAAATTTGTTAAAAAAAAATTTATGTTTTATCTAATATAATTTTTTTTAAATAATCTATATAATTTTTAAATATTTTAAAAAAATATTTTAGTTAAATTTTTTGTATTAAATTTTTTAATTATTAAAAATAGATGGTTTATTTTAAAAAATTGGTTTATTATAATAAGGATTACATTATAGTTGTTGATTTTAAGTAATTTAATAATTAGGTTAAAAAATATGTTTTACTAATTTTTTTTAATAATTTATAATAATTGTAGTAATTTTTGAAAAGTATTTTTTAAAACTTTAGTTTGTTTGTATGTATAATAATTATTTATATATTTGTTAATATTTTTTCTAATTTTTTGAAAAGTATATTGTTTTTGGATTAATTTAAATATGTAACGGTCTACCTTGTGTAGTGTAGAGACTATTATTATCCAGAATGTATATAAACCTCTATCTGTATAATTAATAATCAATAAATCTAAATTTTAATATATCATACCTTCTGTATATAAAGTGATATAAATTAATTTGGTTATATATTTATTATGTTATTATTATATTTTAGCTTGTAATAGAGTGTATAGATGGTAAATTAAATTTAAAATATAATTGTTTAAACATATAAATTAGTTAATTTTATAGTATAGTCTTCCAATATACTATTAAAATTGAATAATTGGTTATTATAAAACAATTATTATTTTATATAAGGTATTAATATTATTCTGTGTTTTTAATAAATTATATAATTTTTTAATTGATGTATAAAAAATCTAATATAAAAAAAACTCTACCAAATCTATTAAATTTCTACATTTTAGATCTAATAGATAATACTAGATTTGAGTGATTGTTATGTTTTATATATATAAACCTTAAAATTTAATAAATCTATAATAGTGTTGGTGTAAGTAATATATTTTTTAATATAATATTAATAGATAATAGGTGTTGATATAATATTATATATAATAAGATGTATTATTATACTTTGTTGTACTTAATAGTGTATATAATATGAAGTTTATCCAATTGTTGTATTTATAAAATTGTGTGGTTTTATAGTTTATAAATAGTATGAGTGATTTATAAAATAATTTTATAATATTTCTAATTTAAAATTGTATAATTTTATAATTAATATAGTAGATTTTAAAATTATGAAATATGTATAAGATTGAATATTTAATTAGATATTTTTTTTTTTGAGTTAATAATTATTCTTTTTTTTTTATCATTAATTTTTTTATTTTTTCTTTGTGTTTATAATAAAAGGTTTTTTATTTAATAATTTTTTCATTATTATTTTTTATCTTTTTAATATTATTATAATTATTACTATTTTTAGATATAATGGATATTATATTAATAATATTATAAATAAAATTAGTAATAATAGTAAACTATAATAATTAATAATAATAATATTATTAATTTTATATAATATAATATTATTATTATACATATTAATTATTATATTTATATAATATTTTATCAATACTATTATAATTTATAATATATATATATAATTTCCAATATTTATTCTAAAAAATATACTTTTTGTTTTAAAATAAAAATTATATATATTTAAAATAAATAAGATTATTTATATTTATATATTTGAAAAAAAAGCTAATTAAATTTATAAAATTAAAATATTAAAGTTATTGGGGTTATTAAATTTAATATAAATTATATGGTTTGTAATCTTTTCTAATTCATTTTTATATATAATAATTTGTAATATTATTAAATTATTATTTTTAGGATGTATAGTTGTATAATTATTATGTTTGTAATTTTAAGTAATCCTTTTTTTTTTAATAATAATTATATTATAAAAAGTAATTTTTAAAATCTTAATAATGGTATAGATAATTTAATCTTTTAATTATCTTATTTTCTTGTAAATTTAAATATAGTAAATTTGGTTATATAGTTAGTTATTGTTAATATTGTATTGGTTATAATCTTAATTATAAATTCTGTTTTAGTTATTTTTTTTATTGTTTTTATTGTAGTTTTTATCTTTTTAATTATAGTATTAGCCAGATTTGTTTTAAATTAACAAATTCTTAATATTATTAATATAGTATAGATTTTATTAAATATTGTTGGGGGTATACTAGACTTATAAATTTTATTTATAGATTTAGTATATATCTGTATAAGGGTAGATGTGTAAGTAATTTTATATTCTTATATATAGATTTTAATTAATTATATATTTTAAATTGTAAAATTATAGTATTATAATTAAAAACATTTTAAATTTTGTTTGGTTATTTGAAAATAAATAGATTTTGATTTTATTTTATAATTTAGAAAATAAAAATTAATAATATTTATTTATTTTTTTAAAATTTTATAATTAAATCAATATAAAAAATTTATTTTTTTTTATTTTAAAATAAATTAACATTTTTAAAATAAATGTTATATATTGTATAATATAAAGGTTTAATAAAAATATTTATTATAAATTTTTTTAAATTAAAATATATAAATTTATAAATATTTTTTTTTAATTTATTTTTTATCCAAAAATACTAAATGTTGTAGTACTTAATATATTATTAATTATTATTAATAATATTTATTATTATAATAAAAATATTATTTATAAAAAAAATGGTAATGAAATTTGAATATTTAATATAAATTATATTAATATAAATTCTAATAATTTTTGTAATTATATATTTTTAATACCAATATAATTTAATATTATTATTTTAATTTTATATAAAGATTTTATAATAAAAATTTAAAACTTATTTAATTATAATATTATATTATTTGTTAATCAATATATATATCTAAAAATTAATTTATAAGTTATAAATTCTGGATTATAGATTTATATTTAATTAATATTATTATAATTGTTTAACAATAATGATAACTATTTTTCTAAAATATTATTATAATTATAATATAAAATCTGTTAATAGATTCCTCTTAAATATTAATATATTAAATTATAGTTTTCTAATATTCTTTTATAAAAATATTAGAATAATAATTTAATTTTATAATAGTATAGGATAGATTTATATGATTTCTTTATATAGTATATATTAAAAAATTTAATATATTTTTATAAATATATATATATTTTTTTATTTAATAATGGCCATTATTTTTAATAATTGTATAATTAGAGTTATAAAAATAATTTCGGTTTTTTAATTTAATATATTAAATTGTTTTAAAATATTTTTATAATATTTTTTTTAATTAATTTATAATATTTTAGTAATATAATTATATATTATTTATAAATTAAAAAAACATTTTATTTTATTTATATTCTTAATTTTATATTTTTTTATAAATATGGTTTTTGTTTTTTATACTATTAATAAATTTTTAGTAAATATAAGAAAATTATTAATATAAATAATAATTATTATGTTATCTATAATATATAAGTATTTATTTATAAAAATTTTTTTAATTTTAAATAAGAAAATTTTTTTTAATAACATATAATTAAGATTTTTATTTTATAAATATATTATTTACAGTTAAATATTAAAATTATATTTTTATTTAAAATTTTATAATTTTTAAAAGTGATTATTATAATTTTTTTTAAAATCAATAAAATTATATTTAAAAATATAATTTTAATATTTAACTGTAAATAATATATATATTATTTATAAATTAATTATTAAAATATAAATTTTTATATAATATATGTTAAAGTATTATTTATATCTTTTTATTATAAATTTTGTTTTGTACAAAATTTTTATTTTTATATATTTATAAATAAAAATTTAACAAATATTTATCAATTTTATATTTATTAATATTTTTATAAATTTACTTTAAATATTATTTTTAGAAAATAAATTAATTTCTTTTTTTATAATTTTAGATTATTATTAGGTTTTAATTAAGGATATAGTTTTTTTATAAAATTAAAATAAATCAAAATTAATAGTTGTATTTTTTATTATTATAATTATAAAATTTTCAAATTTATAATCTTTATTGGCTTTGAAGCATAAAATTATAATTATATATAATTTATATATTTTTTTAATTTTTTGAAATTTTTAAATTACATTATAAGGTAGTTATTTTATTTATAATTTTTACTATAAACAATATAATTTTGTTATTATTATCTTTAGGGTTTTAGATATTAAATTTAAGATTATTAATATAAATTATGAAATTTAATTGTTTAAATTTTAATCTTTTTGATAAAATAGTACTAATATACTTATTTTATTTACTATATAGTTTTTTTTTATTTAATTTTTTTAAAAATATTATATTTTTAAAATTTGATAGTATAAATACCAATAAAATTGTGTTATTATATAATTTCTTTTAATATTTCTTATTAAAAAAGTAAGTATTGAAATCTTTTTTTATAAATATAAAATTTTTAACAAAAACTATATTTTGTATAATTAAAATAATATATGTTATAAAATTCCATATTTTATATTATTTTAGTATAATAATATATTTTAAAAAGATGTTTTTTTAGGTTTTATATTGATTAAAAAACTTCTAATATTATTTTTTAGAGATTATAATATATATAAAATAATTAAATAAATACATATAGCTATAATCAATTAATATAAAATAAAACTATTTGTATAAAAATATAAAGTTAAATATTAAAAATTGATTATTAATTGTATAAATTATTAATAAAATCTTAAACCAAAAAATCTCTAATAATCCAAATTTAATTAATATAATAATTATAAATTTTTATATTATTTTAATTATATATTTTATAATTCCATTCTATTTATATATGTATGGAACAAAAATTTCCAATTTTATACCATATTTAAAACACAATTTTTAGATTTTTATTTATAAAAATTTTTTTAATATTATTTAATCATACATTTATAACTCTAAATCCTAACCTCAATTTACCTTTTATCCCAACAATAAATTATATAAACTATATTTGATATTTACTATATTTTAAAAAAAAATGTATTCATTTCATTCCAATAACTTTATTTATAATTATAAATATATATTTTATTTATGTCACGGCCCAGCCATATTCTATCTTAATATGGAAATATCTTGGCATGACAAACATACTTCCTATTCCACCATCCTTTTATTTTATAGGATTATTTAAATTATAATTTTTTGGAATTTTATTTATTAAAATTATTAGTTTACTTTTCTATATTTATGTTTATTTTTTAGAAATATTTCTTATTTTAAATATAATAATTTAATATTTATATTATTAGATTATTTAGTAATATTCTATATTATTAATTAATCTATAGTTGCTTGATTTAACAATTTTGTTTGATTAGATAACTTTGATTGATCAAATAATTTTATTTAATATAATAATATTTTATTTTATAAGTATATATATTTATTTATATGAAGCTTTATTATATATATAAAAACTTTTAAATAATAATAGTTTTTAATTTTTTTTAAAATTTTATTAATTAATTTACTTAATTATCTACTTATTTAAAATATATAAAAGTATTTTTACTTTTATATATTATTATATTTTTATAATATTTATTTATTTATTTATAAGTATATATACTTTCTTTTAAAATTTAAATAATTAAATAAAAAAAATAATTTAATAAAATAAATTAATTATTTTAAAAAATTTTATTAAAAAAATTTAAAATAAGTGTAATATTTTAATTAATTTAATTTTTAAAAATAATATATATATATATATATATATATAAAGAATAAATTTAAATTATATAAAAAAAGTATTATATAAAAATAAAAAAAAGTATTTTTATAAAAAAAAAAATTAATTTTATAAAAAATAAAACCATAATAATATAATGATTTTATATAAATAAATAAAAAAATAATTTAAAATATTTATCATTATATAAATAGAATAAATAATTAATTAAGTTAATTAATAATAGAAATGTTTATAACAATCATTAATATTTTTATTTACAATATAGAAGATATTGATAAATAACTTGGACCTATAAACTAACTCCCAAAATAATTTTAATAATAAATAAAAAAAAAAAAATTAAATAATTCTAATAAAAAAAAATAAAAAAGAAGAAAATAAAGAAAAAATAAATATTATATTAAAAAAAAAATATTATTAAAATAATTTTAAATATAAAAAAATAAATTAAAAAATTAAAAAAACTAATTAAATATAGAAAATAATTTAAGAAATTTAATTAATTTATTAATTAATTTAATATTTTTTTTACTTTTTAATTAAAAAAATTTTCTAATAATACTTTAAAAATCTTATTTATTAATATATATTTTAAAAAAAACTATTCTTTAAATTTATTTTTTATATAAAAAAAAATATGAAAATATTCCAAAAATAAATTATATAATTAAGATTTTAAATATTATTAAAATTTTTAATATTTATATTAACTTTATTAAATTCCTTTAATAAAAATATGGATATAAAAATAAAAAAAAATAAAAATTTTATAAAATAAATAATATTTAATAAACTAAATTTATATAAATATATTTCTAATTTTTTAACTAATATATTTTTTTTATTAAATATAACAATAAATATCCTTTTTATTAAATCTAAAATAGATTTAAATTTTATTTTTAAATTAAAATTTTTAAATATAAAATAAGTAAAAATAATTTTATTTATCAAAAAATATAAATATATATTATTAAAATAAATAATATTATTTATTAAATAAAAACCACCAATTTTTAAAATAAATTATTTTAAAAAACTATTTTAAATTTACTTTAACCATTTAATAAAAAAAAATCTACTTTTAAAAATAACAATACCAATTTTTTAAATAATTAATAAAAAAAAAATAATTTAAGAAAATGGCAACCAAAAAAAACTTTTAAACTAATTTTTATAAATCTAAATATTATCAAGAATTTTCAAAAAAAATATAATATTAACAAATTACTAAAATTTAACACCTTTTTATATTAAAACTGTAATAAAATAAAATATTTTAAAAATAATTATTTTGAAAAATTATAAAATAATATATAATATAAAAATTAGTTTTATAACATTGCAAATCAAAAAATTATCTTAATTTAAATAATTTAATTTATTACTTAAGATTTTAAAAGAATTTAATAATAGATTTTGAAAAAAAAAAATTTTTTTTTTATTAAAAAAAGAAATAGATTTAGATGTTTAAATGTTAATTTTAAAATTAATTAATAATAATAATAAAGATAAAAGTATATAAATCATTATTTTTTTTTTTGATTCTTTTTTATATTTTTTTAATTAAAAAAAATATTATTAAATTTAGAATAATTTTTTATAAGGGATATATATTTTTTATATTTGAAAATTTGATAGATAATTTTAGTAAAATTATTTTTATAAAAATAATTAATATGAATGATTTATTTATGAAAATTCTAGGAATTTTTTTTAATATTTTGTGGTTTATTTTCAAAATTAATTTTGTTATATTTAATATTACCAATATTTATGTATTGTTAGGATCTTAAAATTAAGTAGTAATTAAAATAGTAATGAATATTTTTTTTTTAAAAAAAAATTTTATCTTTTTTTTATTTTTAATAAAATTTAATAAATAATAATAATAATATATTGATTATAAAAAAATAATTAAAAGTTAGAAAATAATTTAAATTATTTTTAAATTTAAAAATCCTTAATATTTAACTTATTATATTACCCATGTTATAAGAAATGTTAAATATAATTTAATTTAAGAATTTTTTTGGTTTGATAATAAAATTTATTAAATGATTATTTATTATATTATAATAAAATTTTATAAATAATATTTTATAAATAATTAATAAATATATTATAATATTATTTCTAATTTAAATATTTCTTATTATTTAAATTTTATTTTTTATTATTTTAAATATATTAAATATTAATATAATTAAAAAAATATTATTTATTATTTATATAATTTTGAAATTATTGATTATTAAATATATAATAAATAATTATATTTTTATAAAAAATATACAAAAGATTGATATTAATATACAAAATATAATTATATAATTACTATTTTTAGTAATTATATACTTTTTTTATAAATTTATTATAATTATTTTAATAAATCTTTCTTCTATATCACCATTTAATTATATATTTATTAAAATAGATGTCTTTTTATTGACTATATTTAAGATAAATTATATTATATTAACTCTTATA
This sequence comes from Arthrobotrys sinensis, assembly GCA_036971225.1. NCBI lineage: Eukaryota > Fungi > Ascomycota > Orbiliomycetes > Orbiliales > Orbiliaceae > Arthrobotrys > Arthrobotrys sinensis. The sequence goes on along the minus strand of JAJTTV010000007.1, from coordinate 2,277,107 downwards.
TTATAAAATTTTTTTATAAAAAATAGCCATTTTTAATTCATAAAATTATTTCTCAAAATTTTACTAAATATTATCACTTCTATTTTTAAGAAATTCAATTTCTTTAAAAATCTGAATTTTAATTATATTACAATTTAAATTTTTATAAAAAATATATTTTATAATAAATAATATATATTAAAAATTAATATATTTTTTGGATTAAAGAAAATACCACCCTACCAAAAAAATAAATTTATTTTTATTATTTTATTTAATTAATTACTTAAAATGAATTTAAGTAATATTTTTATAAAAAATATCCTAAAAATAGATAATTTATTAATAATCTTTTTTAGAAAACCTTAAATTATTTATTTATTATTTTTTTTTATAATTATAAATATAATAAAGTTTATAAATTATGTATTAACAAACCTAATAATAAATAATATTTTAATTTACAAAATAATTATAATAATAATAAATTTTTTATTAAAAATTTAAATTAAATTAATTTTAAAAATAAATGTTATTTAAATAATCTAATTTTTATATTATTAATTAAAAATTAATTCAAATTTTTATGTTTGTTTTAAAAAATTATTTTATTATTTTAATAAATGTTAATGGAAATTTTGTTAATATTTTGATTAATAATAAAATAAAATTATATTATATTAACTTTTAAATAATTAAACAATTTAATTTATTAAAATTTTTTAAAATTGATTTTATTTATATTATAATTTTTGATTAATTTTTTTTGGAAATAATTATAAAATAATTTTTTTATTTTTTATTAATAAATATTTTGAAATTATTTTTATAAATATCCTTAATCTTACATATAACTTAGTTTTTGGATATAATTGATTATATAAATATGATCTAAATATTAGTTGGAGATAATAAATTTTTAAAATTTTTTTGGTGTAATTATTAATAATTTTTAAAAAAAATATAATTTATTAAGTTAAAAATAAGATAAAAAGTTTATTTATATTTTATATAATAAATATTACAGAAAAAATTAATTTAAAAATAAATTATGTTTTATTAAAACTATTTTTTTTAAGGTTAAAGAATTAATTCAATTTTATATAGGAAAAGTATTTGAATGGATTAATAAATTAATTTAATAAATATTCAAACCTTTTAAAAAAAAATGAATTATTACCTAAAATCAACTAATTCATATATATTATCTTTTTAAAAAAAAAAATATAATTAAAATTTTTACTTATTTATATTTATACAAAAAAAAAACTAATTGCTCTTTAAGAATATATTTAAAAAAATCTTAAAAACAGATATATATAACCTTTTAATTTATTAATTAAATATTTTATTTTATTTATATTAAAATTAAATGGAAAGTTTTAAATATATATTGATCATTAAAATCTTAATACTATTATTATTAAAAATATTAATTTTCTTTTACTTCTTAATAAATCTTTTAATTAGTTTAAAAAAGTTAGATATTTTATTAAGTTCAACATTATTAATATTTATTATAATATATAAATTAATTTTGGAAAAAAATAAAAAATTATATTTAAATATTATTATAAATTTTTTAAATATTTAATTATATTTTTCAATTTAATTAATATTTTAATTTCTTTTTAAATATTTATAAATTATATTTTATATAATTATATTAACAAAATTTATATTATTTATTTAAATGATATCTTTATTTATAATAAAATTAAAAAAAAATATCATAAATATATTAATTTAATTTTAAAAGTATTTGATAAATAAAATTTATAAATTATTTTAGAAAAATTTTAATTTAATATATTAAAAGTTAAATTTTTAAAAGCTATAATTATATTTAATAAAATTAAAATAAATTTAAAGAAAATTTAAATTATTTAAAATTAGTTTAAAATTAAAAATATTATTATTATTTTTAAAATTTTATAATTATTATAAATTGTAACAAAGCTCTCCCAGCATAACGAACTTCAAGTAGAAATCCAGTCAGCCGGAGGAACCCTCAGAATAACCATAGGAAACATCCAAACAATACTGTGGTTAAAAGAAAAATTACATGATGCAACATAAACCGCAGATTCAGAATAAGGAAGTACCCAGATCCAGACCTTAGAACTTACAAAACTATATTAATAGTGTTATTTTGATATGTGCAGCAAAAGGCCTATTTAGGTCTTTACCCTACACAAATTTTCAAACTACCAAGAAATAACTCATATCCAGTTCAACATCCTATATATCCAAATGTCTAGTTTAGACTTATCTTTTGTCCAGTTTAACACTCTATGCCCGAATATCCAGTTCATAGATTTAACTCCTGTCCAGTTCAACACTCTATGTCCGAATATCCAGTTCATAGATTTATCTCCTGTCTAATTCATTTTGTTATTTCCTTTGTCAATTGTCTATTTAAACTGTTATATTCACTATCATGTATTTAGAAACCAAACAACAATTTAAGTATCAATCTATATGTACACTAGTATATTTACCTTACCTTATGACATTTGTATATTACCTTGATACCTCAACTAATCTCTATACGATTTTTTACACTTTATTACTTTGTAATTTTATCAACCTAATACCCAAATGTCTACTTTTAAGTTAACCACTATTAACTTTTTTGGATTCTCTAAAGAACAAATTGTAGCCATTATGGCTGTTTTTGAATATTTTAAAAATAATTTGGAAATAATTACTATTTTTATTTTAGTTTTTATTTTTAAATTTTTAGATTTTGATTTATTTAATGGTACAAAATTTTATAAATTTTGAAACTTCCTTTTCTAGTTGAATAATAAGTATGAAAAAGAATAAACCAGGTTTTAAAAATTAGTAACAAAAATTTTTTATGCTATCAATTTGTTAAAAGAAAACCCAACAAATTTTTGTTTTAATAAATACAATATTGATGAAAAAAAATGGTCATAAACCTTTTATAAAGAATTTACAGCGTGGCTAGAAAAGGCCTTCGGCAACCCCAATCCTGCTGGTACAGTAGAATGAAAATTGTGTAAGTTTAAACAAACCAATAAACCTTTTTTTATATATTTTATAGAATTTAGATGGTTAATAGAATAATTAAATTATAATGATTTTGCATAAATTGTTTATTTTTGTAATGGTTTATGTATCAAAATCGAAAAAATCCTAATTATTTAAGTAAAACTACCAACCAAATTTAACAAATTTATCTCTCTTTGTCAGATACTAGATAATAATTAATGAATTTTGGAAGTTAAAGAAAAATTTAAAAATTAAACCAACATCAACCTTTTAAGAAAAAATCTGCCACCTCAAGCATTTCAAGGATTATTTAGCTGATTTAATTTTACCAATTTTTTATTATAGATATGGGGAAATAATTATTTTGGCTTAGGACCTATGGACCAATCTACTAGCAATATTTAAAGATGATTAATTTAAGAAGAAAAAAATAGATGTTGTGTTTAAAAATTTTGTTTATACTACGCTAAAAGTGGGCATTTTACCAGTAATTGTTTAAATAAGCAGGTTTTAAGATTTTTTAGAAAGTCTACAGGATAAGTCCCCTATGATCTTTGCTTAATCTGTAATTAAAATATTTACAGACTTATCTATGAGAATGTCCAAAATGAGATAGCATCTGTTTTAGGATATTAATAATAGGAATATACTAAAGAGGAAGTGGGAAAAAAAGATGTCTAATTGTGTTCTGTGATATACAAAAAAGCAGGTTTTTATCTATCATTTTGAGAAAAATTTTACTTTAGAGAATATTATAAGTTTCTTTTATATCCCAAAACCCATTTTCTTGTTTAAATTTTGAAGAATCTGAAATTTTGTTTAAACTATATATTGAAATTCCTATCACCCTGTACTCTCACCCCCAAAAATTTGTTAATATTTTTGCATATCTGGATAATAGCAATATAAGAATATATATGAGTTGTAAATTTATAATTAAAAATAATTTTTTATTTTATTTTAAGAAGATTTTTAAATCCATAAAATACTTTAATAGGAATAGAGAATTAGTCAAAAAAATGATTTAGTTTAAAATAAAAATTTAAGATTATGAAGAAGTTATTAATGTTGATATTGTTAATATTATTAAATTTTTAAACCTAAAAAAACCATAACATAAGAAATATAATATCCATATCAACTAAAAGAAAAATCAAGTATATTTGAGGTACATACTTAAAATTATGATTGTTAACATTGAAGCCTTTAAAAGAATTATGAAATAAAAACCTATCTTTGTTATCTATAACCTGGGAAGAAAATGGAAACAAGTTACTTATATCAATAATAAAATCAATATCAAGGAACTTGTTAAACTACCCACAAAATTTAAAAACCTAGCAAAAGCATTCTCAAAAAAAAAAAAAGATATATTACCACCATGAAAAAAAGAAAATATAAAAATCCTCATCCCTCAAAACACTAAACCAACCTAAAAACCCCTACAATTAATGAATGAAGAATATTTTAAAATCCTTAAACCATAAATTAAAGAAAATATAACCAAAAAATTCATTCAAAAATCTAATAGTTTATGAAAAACACCTATATTCTTTATTCCTAAAAAAAACGAAACACTACGACTTTATATAAATTAAAAAAAACTAAATGTTATTATTATCAAAAATCAATACCCTCTACCATGTATTAATAAAATTTTTGATAGACTCAAAAAAACTAAGTATTTCATCTGATTAGATATTTATAAAACATATAATTGTATCAGAATAACAAAAAAAAACAAAGAAAAGATGGTTTTCCAGACCAAATATAGTTATTTCAAATTCCAAATAATACATTTTAAATTAATTAATGCACCAACTACCTTCCAAACCTATATTAATAAAACTTTACAACCTTTTTTAAATAAATTCTATATAATCTATCTTAACAATATTTGTATTTATAGTAATTTAAAAAAAAAAACATATCTGGTATGTTAGGAAAGTTTTAAAAGCCTTAATAAAAACAAATCTTTATATAAAATTTTCTAAATACAAATTTTTTACCAGAGAAATTGAGTTTTTGAGCTATATCATGGAAAACAATAATATCAGAATGGACTTAGCCAAAATTTAAAATATATTCAATTAAAAAAAACCGAAAAAAAGGCCTGGAGTTGTTAAAAAAATATAGTTTTTCCTAAAATTTACAAACTTCTATCAACAATTTATTAAAAATTATATGAAAATAACCAAACCCTTTTATAATTTGACTAAAAAAAAACGAATATTTTATTAAAAAAATAAGGAAAAATAAGCTTTTTGAATATTTCAACAAACATTTATTATGGAATTTATTTTAAAACATTGGGATTTTAAGCTAAAAACACAAATAAAAACAAATGTTTTAAACTTTGTTTGTGTTATAATTCTTTTTCAAAAACATAGTGATAGATTTTAGTACTTTGTAGTTTATTGATTGAGAAAAATAACTTCTGTAGAATATAACTATGATATCCATAATAAAGAACTATTATTAGTTATTTAGGTATTTAAAGATTGGGATAGGTATCTGATGAGTGTTCATATTTAAGTGTATATCTTTATAGATTATAAAAATTTGGAATATTTTATAATTAAGTAATACTTTAAGCAAAGACAAGTAGGATGGATGGAATATTTTTTTTGGTTTGATTTTAAAATATCTTTTGTTTTTGAAAAAATTAATATTAAGGCCAATGTATTAACTAAAAAATTAAAAAACCTTTTTTAAGAAAAAAAAGATGAATGTATTAAAAATCAAATTAAAATATTTATTCTGCTCAAAAAAATTTAATAAATTGGAGCTATAACAATATGAGAAGAGTGGTAAATGGTAGTTTCAAACAACTTATATATTTAAGATATTTTGAAAATTTTAAAAAAAAGTGATAAGTGATATTTGAAAATAGAAATATTAGAAATGGAGGAGTAATAAAAAGAATTATATTATAATAACCACAAAATTATATTAGATAATAAAAAAATCTGTGAAGAAATCTTGTAGTAATGTTATGATTATTTTATGGTAGGATATTTAGGAAGAGTTAAAATACTCAAACTTATTTAAAGACAATACACTTGGGAAGGAATTAGAAAAGATGTTGATAGATATGTAGATAATTGTTATATATGTAGATAAATTAAGGTATTAAGAAATGTTTTTTAAGGGTTATTATAGTTATTGTAAATTGTTGAAAGAAATTGGTAAAATATATCATTTGATTTGATTACTAGGTTATTTGAAGATAATGGTTATGATGTAATTTTTGTTATGGTAGATTGATTTTTTAAAATGGTTTATTTGTTTTTGATGATTAAAAAACTTAGCATTAAGGGTTTAGTTGAAATATTTTTTTGAGATATTTGGAAATTATACGGATTATTTAAGAAGTTATATTAGATAGAGGAAAAAATTTTTTTAATAAATTTTAAAACAAAATAAATATTTGGTTAAAGATTTATTATTGATTTAGTATAGTGTGATATCTGTAGATTGATGGATAGATAGAATGAATTAATAGTATTATTGAGTAATATTTTAGAGTTTATGTTAATTATTAGTAAAATGATTGGGTTATTTGGTTATTTTTGGTTAAGTATTTATATAATAACAAAGTATTAGATATTATAGGAATTTCTTTTTTTGCTGTAAATTATGGATGGAATTTAGATATTTTTGAATTTTAAGGACTTTGACAATCTATTAGAAATGAATAAGCTAAAGATTTTGTATAATAAATGGAAAAACTACAAAATACTCTCAAAACAAAAATCAACTGTGTTACGCAAATTCAACAGGAATAAACAAATAAATGAAGATGATTTGTACTTGAATACAAGGAGGGAGATTATGTTTGGTTAAACATACAAAATATCAAGACAACACGTCCCTGCCCAAAACTGTTTAATAAAATAAAAGATCCATTTTAGATCCTTAAGTTTGTAAAAAAACAAGTATATAAGCTGAAGTTTTTTTTTTCAATAAAAATTTATTTTGTCTTCCACACCTACTTACTCTACCTATTACTAGATAACACATTTTTTAATTAAAATTATAAAAAAAGATTCCCACCAATCATCATTGATGACAAAAAGGAATATGAAGTTGAAAAAATCCTAAACTCATAAATCCACTACCACAAACTTCAATACCTCCTTTAGTAAAAAAATTGGAATGAATTTACCTGGTAACCCACATCCAATATTATCTATACTCAGGAATTGTTTAACAAATTTTATAAATCCCATCCTAACTGACCCAATCCCCCCACCTGACATAATAAACCTAGCAACCCTATTTTCATATCATTTTAAAGAATTAAACAAACCAATCAAAATCTTTCAGTATTTTAATATCATTTAAAACATTTTTTCTGTATCAGATTTTCTCAACATTTAGATATCAGAATTTAGATATACCAGTTTATACCACAAGATTTTGAAACTACAGATTGAATTGGCAAAGGCTAAGCAAAATATTTTAATAAAAACACCCCCTATAATCTTAGGGATGGAACAACCTACAAATATCAGTGGTAAGGGATCTGTTCGTATGATGAATTAATCATTTAACAAAATTATAACACCAAACAAAACCTCTTAACCAAATTATGGAATCAATTTGAAAACCAGAATTTTCGAAGAAAATTAGGAGATTTTGACCCCATATAATCAAAACTAGAATTTATTAAAACCAAAAAAGTCAAAATCCAAAAATCCAAAACCTAAATCATCAAAAAAAAATCCAAATATGAGAATTTTAAAAAAAATGTTATTTATAAACATTCTCTGCAAAAATAATTATTGAGGATTTATATTACCTAAGATTAGTAAAAAATATTGCCGTAGTAAAGAACTTATTAAGATTCTAAACATCAGATTAGAGTATCAACAGGATGTTAATACTAAAGAAGGGGATTATGTAATAAAACTCTCCTAGCATAATGAATTTTAAACAAAAATCTAGTCAGTTGGAGGAGTTTTTAGAATGACTATAGGAAACATCCAAGTAATATTGTGGTTGGAAAAAAAACCATATGACGCAACATAAATTGTAGATTTAGAATAAAAAAATACTTAGATTTAGACCTCAAAACTCACAAAATCATATTAATAATATTATTTTAATATGTACAACAAAAAACCTATTTAAGTTTTTGCCCTACATAGACTCTCAAACTACCAAAAAACAACTTATATCCAGTTTAGTATCTTGTATATCCAAATATCCAATTCAGACTTATCTCCTATCCAATTTAACACTCTATACTTGAATATCCAGTTCACAGATTTAACTCCTATCCAATTCAACATTTTATACCCAAATATCCAATTCACAAATTTAACTCCTATCCAATTCAACACTCTATACCTGAATGTCCAGTTTATAAATTTATCTCCTATCTAATTTATTTTATTATTTTTTTTGTTAATTATCTATTTAAACTATTATATTCACTATCATATATTTAAAAATTAAGTAATAATTTAAATATTAATCTATATACACACTAATATATTTATCTTACCTTGTGACATTTATGTATTACCTTGATACCTCGACTAGTCTCTATACAATTTCTTACATAAATATTTTATTAAAAAATATAATTTTATATTTATTATTTTTATTAAATTTATAAAAAAAAAAATATTAAATTTAAAATAATATTTTCCAAAATAAAAATTTTTTAGATTGTTAAGAAAATTTTTATTTCTACTTTTATTCTTTAATTATACAATTTAATTTTATTTATTAAAGTAGAAATTAATATTTTAATAATAATTTTAAAAATTTATTTATTTTAATTTTATTTAAATAATAAATAATATTTAATTATTTATATTTTTTATAAATTTAATATTATACAATTTTAATATTTTATTTATAATAAAAAATTTATAATTATCATAAAAATATCTAAGAAATAATATATTTATTTTTAAATTAAAAAATTTTTTATTATTTTATTTAATTATAAAAATTTTATTTATTTTATAATTATTAAAAAATTTAATTAATAATAAATTTAATAACAAAAAATTTTTAATAAACATAATATAAAAATTCTTTATTTTTTTAAAAAAAAAAATTGTTTTAATTAATATTATTAGTTATTAACTAAATTTAATCAAAAATATAAAATTAAATAAAAAAATTATCTTTAAAAAAAAAAAAAAATTATATTATTATTAATAAAATTTTAAATTTTATCAAATATTTTTTTAAAAATTTTTTTCATAAAAAATTCTTTAAAATATATAAAAACAATTTTATTTTAAAAAAAGATTAAAAAATCTAATAAAATTTTTTAAATATTTTAAAATTTAAAATAAGATTATTTTATTTAAAAATATTTTTTATATTTTTATAAAAAAATTATAAATAAAAATCATTTTTTAATATTATAATATTTTAGTATATAATTATTTAAAAATTAATTATATTTAAAAATTAATTATTAAAACTTATTTTTAATTTAAAATATATAAATATATTGAAAAATATATTAAAATATATAATATATATTATAAAAATAAATTAAATTAAATTAAATTTTACAAAATATTATAATTTTATAATATTTTTAATATAATTTTTAAAATTATTATTTATAATTTTATTTAAAAATTGTTATTAATATGTAACCTTTTAATTAATATATTATATAATAAAATTTTAATTATTATTAATAAATTAATTAAAATAATCATTTTTATATTTTAAAATAATTAATAAAAATTTAAAAAATTTTAATAAATTTATAATTAATATATTTTTAATAAATATAATATATAAATAAAATATATTTTTAATTAAAATTTTTTTTTTATTAATAAATTTTAATAATTATTAATAAATCAAATTAGTATTAAATTTAATATTGTTATTAAAAAATATATTTAAATTAATAAAATTTTAAAATAATTTATTTAAATTTTAAAAATTTATTTTAAAAATTTTTTAAATTTTATATAAATTAATTAAATTAACCTATTTTTAATATTAAAATTTATATATTTTATTTTAAAATATATATTTTATAAATTTTTAAAAAAATAAATATCAAAAACATTTTTATTATTTTTTTAATTTAAAAAAATTATCTTTAAAATAAAAAAATATATAAAATTTATAAAAAACTTTTATAATAATTTTAAAAAAAAATTTTAATTTTCTTAAAAATAAATATTATATTATTATAATTAAAATTAAAAAAAAATCTTTTTATTAAAATATATATATATATATATATATATATATTTATTTATATAAAATTGTAGTGATAGGCGTACAGCCGGGTCAGTTTGTATTACTTTATATGCAAAGAATACGATGTGTTAGGATCTAAATTCATTAATTATTAACTATATAAACAAAAATTTACATATATTTTAGATATATATAGTATTTGTGTTACACAAGATAGATTATTATATATTATTAGTATTATTTTTAAATTATTAAAAGAATTTTTATTATTAAAAATTTTTATATTTAGATAATTTATACTCTATTTTATAGTTTGGGATTTCTTATTTCTAAATTATATTTTATATTTAATTAATCAAAAGTGTATCTTTATAATTGTATTGAAATATCAATTTTTTTTTTAAAATATAAATTATAATTTAATAATAATAATTATAATATTTAATATAAATAATTAAAAATTTTTTTAAAATTTTAATTAAGTATAATTATATATTAAATAAATTTATTAACAATAATTTAGTAAAATTTTCAATTAATATTTTTGAATTTACAATTTTTTTTATAGTTAGTTTATTTATAGTTATTGTAATTGATGAGGTTATAAAAAACTTAGTTTTTTTATTTTATAAAAAGTATAAGATGGTGAAGGTTATTATTAAATAATATATTTAACAATCTATACATAAAATTATTTATTTCACCCTTTTTTTCTTTTATACTAATATAGATAATAGAAATTATTAAAATTTGTTTTTGTTTTAATAACTATATTACTATAAACATACTGAAAACCTACTTTTATTTTTTCTTTTTTAAAATTAATAATTATAATATTTATATAAATTTATAGAAATATTTTGAAAATGTTATTAATATTTAGAAGAAATACTAATTAATTGTAAAAAAAAAATTTAATGATTTTATATTAATAAATATAATATTTAGTACCTTTTATATATCTTTAAATATAATTATTAAAAATTTTATTTATTTTTATATCAATATTATACCTCTAGATCATAAAAATTAAATCTTTAATAACTTTTAAATTTTTATATTTTATAATTTATTTATAAAAAAAAATATAAAAAATATTAAAAAAAGATTATTTAAGTTTAAAAATAAAAATTTTAATTCTTAAAATTTATTAAAATTATAATTTATAACTATAATTATACCAACTTTTTAATTTAAAAAGAATAAAAAAAAGTGTAAATTTATAATAAATTTAAATGCATTTTAAAAAATAGGGTAAAATATTGGTAAGAAAAATTATATAAATAAAGTTATACATTTTTCTGGATTTAAAAATTTAATACAATTTAGTACAAATATTTAAACAAATAAATATAATTTATATTTAATTTATAATAAAACTAATTATTTAAAAAATAGATATTTTATAAAATATTTTTATCTTAAATTTAAAAAATATAATAATAAATTTAAAATTAATATTTATATTATTATGCAAATATTAAATAAATTATCTACCTTATATATTATAAATGTAATTAAATATCAAATAATTATTATCTCTTTAATCTTATAATATATAAATTTAGGCATGAGTAATTAAATTTATAATAATATAGTTTTATTTATTAATAATAATTATATTTCCTTTTTTTATAAATAAAAAATTAAATTAAAAAATAATTTGATAATATTTATTAAAAAATATAAAAAAATTATCATTAATATTTTTTTTTATTATTTGGTTATATAAGATGTGTTTTATATTTTTAAAATAATATTGAATTTTTGTTTTGTTAAGAAATTAATAGAAAGAGATATAAGTGTATTGTTTAGGTTGTAGTGGATTATACTTAAAAAAAATAATTTTGTTATAATAAAGTTTTTCTTTAATTTTGAGATAGGTTTCTATTTATTGAAAAATATAAAAAAATTTATAATAAAATAATTAGAAAGTAGAACCTTTTTGGTTAAAATTATAATTTTAATAACTATAATAACACTTATAATAGTATTTATAAGAAAATTTTCATTTATTTTTCTATTTAAAATTAATAATTTAATACACTGGTATAAAAAACTGGGCCATACTAATTAAAAAATAATATGAAGAATTATAATTTGAACTAAAGTGAAAATATTTTCTAATAAATAAAGTAATCCAGTTTATAAGTTTTGTTCTTTAAAGAAAAATATTATATATTAAAATATAAGTTTTATTACTAATAAGAAATTACGCCTTTTTAAATGTATTTATATAGATATAATTAATTTTTTTAAAATTATATAAACAATATCTAAATCTTACAAACAAACTATATAAATAGGCAAAATATATATTTATAATTATAAACAAAACCACTAAAATGAAATAAATATATTTTTTTTTTAAAACATAATAAATATCAAATATAGTTTATACAATTTATTATTAAGATAAAAGATAAGTTAGGATTAAAATTTAAAATTATAAATATATGATTGGATAATATTAAAAAATTTTTATAAACAAAAATTTAAAAATTTTATCTTAAATATGGTATAAAATTAGAAACTTTTATTCTATATATATATAAGTAGAATAAAATTATAAAATGTGTAATTAAAGTAATATAAAAATTTACAACTACCATATTAATTAAGTTTAAATTATTAAAAATTTTCTAACCTAAAACTTTATCAACAATTTGTGTAATTAGTAATTGATTTTTAATGTCCAATTCTACATTTTCATACAAATAATTCCATTTTACACCAATTAATTATAATTATATACATTTATTTAATTACTTGGTGTACATTATAGTCCCTAAAGAGCAACAATAAAAACTTTTTAGTTAGTACAAAACCTAAAAAAATATCTTCTTAGAATATATAATTATATTAAAATAGTATAAAATATAGAATTTTATAAAATATATCATCTTAATTATATGGAATATAATCTTTGTTAAAAGTTTTACACCTATAAAAAAAAATTTCAATACTTACTTTCCTAATAAAAAATATTGGAAAAAAATCATATAGCGGTATAGTTTTATTGGTACTTGTATCATCAAATTTTAAAAATATAATATTTTTAAAAGAATTGAATAAGAAAAAGTTGTATAGTAAGTAGAATAAATATATTGGTATTATTTTATTAGAAGGATTAAAATTTAAATGATTAAGTTTTATAATTTATATTAATAATTTTAAACTTAATATTTAAGATTTTAAAAATAATAATAAAGAAATTATATTATTTGTAGTAAAAATTGTAAATAAAATAATTATTTTATAATATAGTTTAAGATTTTAAAAAATTAAAAAAGTATATAAATTATGTATAATTATAATTTTATATTTTAAAATTAATGGAGATTATAGATTTGAAAATTTTATAGTTATAATAACAAAGGATATAGTTATTGATTTTAAATTATTTTAATCTTATAAAAAAGTTATATTTTTAGTTAAAGCTTAATAATGGTCTGAAATTATAGAAAAAGAGATTAACTTATTTTTTAAAAATAATATTTAGAATAAGTTTATAAAAATATTAATAAGTATGAAATTTATAAACATTTATTAAATCTTTATTTGTAAGTATATAAAAATAAGAATTTTGTATAAAATAAGGCTTGTAATGAAGAAATATAAACAATGCTTTGGTATATATTATACAGAAATTTATACTCCAATAATTAACTTATAAACAATATATATATTACTTACTCTAATTATAGTTATGGATTTAGAATTATATTAGTTAAATGTTAAGATTATGTTTTTAAATATAATTTTATTGATTTTAGAGAAGATTATAATAGTTATTTTTGAAGGTTATAAGGTTTTAAGCAAAGTTAAAATATTGTTATTATTTAAATTATTGTATGGATTAAAGCAAGTATTTTATTTATGGAACAAAGATTTCAGTTGTATATTACTGAAAAAAGATTTTTTATTTAAAATTAAAAGAAATTTTATAGATGAATGTTTACAAACAACATATTAATTGTTATTTATGTTAATAACTTTTTTATATTCACCAAAAACCTATTGATGGTATAGAAGGCAAAAGTTGTATTTATGAAAAAGTATAAGATTAAGAATATAGGCAAAATAAAATACTTTCTTAATTTATAAATAATATATGATTGTATTGTTATAAATTGATTAGGAAAAATATTATAAAAATATTTTAAAATAATTTAATATACTAAATCAAAAAACCAAAATTATCCCTATAAATCCAATTGTATGATTATTAAAAAATAATGGCTAACTATTACTGAATAAAGAAGATGTGTATATTTATAAAAATATATTAAATTCTTTAATATATATTACACAGAAAAATTATTTAAATTTATCCTATACTATTACAAAATTAGACCAATATTCTAATACCTTTATAGAGGAATACTGGAAGACTATAATTTAAATATATCAGTATTTGAAAGGGATTTATTGATAGGTTTTGTATTATAATTGCAATAGTACCTCAAAAGAACAACTACCACTATCACTAAAAGGTTACAGTGATGTTGATTGGGTGCAAACCTATGGTCTAGAATTTATAGTTTATAAATCAATTTTTAGGTACATATACCAACTGGTAGATAATACAATGTTATAATTGAGTAAACTTCAAACTTTTATTGTAAAATTTTTATATAAAATTAAAATAATAGTATTAAATTATGCTGATATTAAATGTATATAATTACAAAAATTATTAAAATTTGTACTAATATGGTTTATATCAAATATTCAAATTTTATTATCTTTTATTATTTTTTTTATGGATAATATTTCTACTATAATGATAAATATTATCAATGATAATTAATAACATATTAAGTATTATAACATTTAATATTTTTAAATAAAAAGTAAATTAAAAAAAAATATTTATAAGTTTATATATTTTAGTTTGAAAGAATTTATAATAAATATCCTCATTAAGCTTTTATATTGTATGGTATATAATATTTATTTTAAGAATATTAATTTATTTTAAAATAAAAAAGATAAATTTTTTGTATTAATTTAATTATAAAATTCTAAAAAAATAAACAAATATTATTAATTTTTATTTTCTAAATTATAAAATAAAATTAAAATTTACTTACTCTAAGATAGCCAAACAAAATTTGGAATGTTCTTAATTACAATATTATAGCTTTACAGCCTAAAATATATAATTAATTAAAATTTACATATAAAAATATAGGATTATTTACACATCTATTTTTACACAAATATATGTTAAATTTGTAGATAAAGTCTATAAATTTGGTACATTTTTAGTGGCATTTGGCAGAGCTTGTACTGCATTAAAAACATCAAAAATTTGTTGATTTGAGATGGGTTTGGTTGGTATTATAACTAAGGGGGTAGGAGTTATGATGGGGGTGGTGGGAGGGATAATTGGAGCGAGACTTGTAGCTAAAGCTGTAGTTAATGTAGTGTTAGTAGTAACCAGTTGTACAACCAAGTTTACTACATCTAAATTTGTAGAAAAATAGGGTAGTTGAAAAATCAAATTATTTGTACTGTTATCAAAACTCTAAAAATTATTTTCTACAATATAGTCATTACTAAGAGGGGGGGGACCACCTAAGATTGCAGGTGTAACAACTATACAACTATACACCTTAAGAACAACAATCTAATAGTACTGCAAATCATTGTGCACAAGAACAAATTGGGAAGGATTACAAATTATGTGGTTTGTACTGGGTTTAGTGGTCCTGGTAGCTCTAACATTTCAACCTTACAAACTTAATTAACTTCCCTTCTAAACATACAAATATAAATAATTTTATTTATTTCAAGTACATATGGTATTTATTTTGGAATAAGAGGTATACTTTTTAGAACAAATATTAGGAATTATGATACACACACACTATAAATCATAGTAATATTGGTAGGGTATCACACAAATATAATGATTAGTGTACATAACAATAGTGTTATACCGCACAAGGTTAGTACTATCACTGTCACCAACTGCTACAACTCCATCACTATTACTAGCTCTATTTGTGGCACCACTGGTATGATGTTTACTACATCTAGGAGCAGTAGTAGCTATAGTAATGTCAGAGAGGTAAAGAGTAGTAACAAAAAGGTTATTAAATGAAAGGCCTTTTGTTATAAACACAAAAAAAAAATAAAAACAATTAATAATAAAAAAAAAAAAAACAATTGTTAATTTAAAAGAAAAAGTATCCAGTTAAATATTTAATCTTATACATACTCCATGATTTTAGAACTTGCTACACTAATTATAGAACTGTACAATTCTAAGCTAAAAATATTGTAGAATTATTCTGCGAATCACCCATGTTGTTTATACCATACAAGTTATAGAATTGTATGGTTTTATAAGTATAACAGTTAGATAAGCTTCATATTATACACACCACTAAATACAGCAGAGCATAATAATACGCTTTATTATACACAACACTATACTGGTATTTATTACCTACCAATATTATATTAAGGGGTACACTATTTACACCAATATTGTTACAAATTTGTTAAATTTTAAGGTTTATACATATGAAACATAATAATTACTCAAATCTAATATTATTTGTTGGGTTTAAAATATAGAAGTTTGATAGATTTAATAGAATTTTCTCTTATATTGGGTTTTTTACATATTAATTAAAAAGTTATATAATTTGTTAAGGGTACAGAATAACATTAGTGCCTTATATGAGATAATAACTGTTTTATGATGGTTAGTTGTTTAGTTTTAGTGGTATGTTGGAAGGTTATGCTACAAAACCAACTAATTTATATATTTAAATAATTATATTTTAAATTTAATTTACCATCTATATACTTTATTACAAACTAAAATATAATAATAATATAATAGCTATATAGCTGGATCAGTCCATATCATTCTATATGTAAAAAATATAATATATTAAAATATAAATTTATCAATCATTAATTATACAGATAGAGGCCTACATACATTCTGGATATACATAGTATTTGCGCTAGGGTAGACCGTTACAAAAATTTGAAAATATATTATTTTAATAAAAAATTTAATTATTAAAAATTTAATTTTTATATTAAAAAATAATTTGGAAAATATTAATATAAGTTAGATATATTTAAATTAATTAAAATTTACAAAATTTTTTATATATTAATTTTAAAATTTGTTTTATTAAAATTATGAAAAAATTTTAAAAACAAAAAAATTAAATATAATAATTTTGCTGAATATGATATTAATTAAATTTTTAATAAATTTAATAAAAAAAATAAATATTTTATAAAATGGTTTTTATTTTATAATCCAAAAAATAATTTATAATAATTAAAAAATAATATATTATTTAATTTTTGTCACGGCCCAGCCATATTCTATCCTAATATGGAAATGTTTTAACATAATAAACATGCTTTTTGTTTTGCTATTTTTTTATTTTATAAGATTATTTAAATTATAATTTTTTGGAATTCCATTTATTAGGATTATTAGTTTGTTTTTTTGTATTTATATTTATTTTTATAAAATATTTTTTATTTTGGATATGATGGTTTAGTATTTATATTATTGGATTATTTAGTAATATTTTATATTATTAATTGATTTATAATTGCTTGATTTGATAATTTTGCCTAATTAAACAACTTTGACTAATCAAATAATCTTGTTTAATATAATAATATCTTATTTTATAAATATATATATTTATTTGTATAAAACTTTATCATATATATAAGATTTTTAAATAATACCGGTTTTTAGTTTTTTTTAGAATTTTATTAATTAATTTATTTAGTTATTTATTTAATATATTTGAGTATTTAAAAACATTCTTATTTTTATATATTGTTATATTTTTATATTATTTATTTATTTATAAATAAATATATATATTCTTTTATAAGATTTAAACAGTTAAATAGAAAGAATAGTTTAACAGAATAAGCTAGTTGTTTTAGGAAATTTTACTAAAAAAAACCTAGAATAGGTGTAATACTTTAACCAATCTAATTTTTAAAAATAGAAAGATATATATATATAAGGAATAAATTTAAATTATATAAAAAAAATATTATATAAAAATAAAGAAAAGTATTTTTATAAAAGAAAAAACTAATTTTAAAGAAAAATAAAACTGTGATAGTATAGTGATCCTATAAAAACAAATAAATAATAATTTGAAATATTTATTATTATACAGATATTTAGATAGTGATAATAATATTACATCATATTATTTTAAAAATGCCATAAATAGAATAAATAATCAATTAAATCAATTTATAATAGAAATGTTTGTAATAATTATTGATATCCTTATCCAAAATGTAGAAAATGATAGGCAGTTTGGACCTGTAAACCAACTTTTAAAATAATTTTAATAATAAATAAAAAAAAAGGAATCAAACGATTTCAATAAAAAAAAAAATAAAAAANGATAAAAATAAAAAAGAAATAAACACTATGTTAAAAAAAAAATGTTATCAAAATAATCCTAAACATAAAAAAATAAATTAAGAAATTTAAAAAAAAATTTTTTAGAAAAGATTTATAAATTATTAAAATTAGAAAAATTAATTAAATATAGAAAATAATTTGAGAAATTTAATTAATTTCTTAACCAATTTAATACTCTTTTTATTTTTTAATTAGGAAAATTCCTTAATAATATTTTAAAAATTTTATTTACTAACATGTATTTTAAAAAAACCATTTTTTAAATCTACCTTTTATAGAAAAAAAAATATGAAAATATTTTAGAAATAAATTATATAATTAAAATTTTAGATATTGTTAAAATCTTTAATACTTATACCAATTTTATTAAATTTCTTCGATAAAAATATAAATATAAAAATAAAAAAAAAAAAGTATTTTATAAAGTAAATAATATTTGATAGATTAAATCTACATAAATATATTTCCAATTTTTTGATTAATATGTTTTTTTTATTAAATACAACAATAAATTTTTTTTTTATTAAACTTAAAATGGATTTAAATTTTATTTTTAGACTAAAATTCTTAAATATAAAATGATTAAAAATAATTTTATTTATTGAAAAATATAAACATATATTATTAAGATAAATAATATCATTTATTAAATAAAAATCATTAATTTTTAAAATAAATTATTTTAAAAAATTATTTTAAATTTATTTTGACTATTTAGTAAGGGGAAATTTATTTTTAAAAATAATAATATTAATTTTCTAAATAATTAATGGAAAAAGAATAGTTTAGGAGGATGGTAATTAAAAAAAACTTTTGGACCAGCCCCTATGGATCTAAATATTATCAGGAATTTTTAGAAGAGATACAATATTAACAAGCTGCCAAAATCTAATATTTTTTTGTGTTGGAATTGTAATAAAATAGGATATTTTAAAAATAACTGCCCTAAAAAATTATGAAATAATATATAATATAAAAATCAGTTTTGCAATATTGAAAATTGGAAAATTATTTTAATTTGAATGATTTAATTTATTATCTAAAACTTTAAAAAAATCCAACAACAAATCTTAGAAAAAAATTTTTCTTTTTTATCAAAAAAAGAAACAAACTCAGACATCCAAATACCAACTCCAAAATCAATCAATAATAATAATAAAAATGAAGATATGTAGGCTATTATTTTTTCCCCCAATCATTTTTTACATTTCCCCAATTAAAAAAAATATTATTGGATTTGAAATAATTTTTTATGAGGGATATATATTTTTTATATTTGAAAATTTAATGAATAATTTTGACAAAATTATTTTTATAGAAATAATTAATATGAATAATTTATTTATGAAAATTTTAGGAATTTTTTTTAATATTTTATAATTTATTTTTAAAATTAATTTTGCTGTATTTAATAGTATTAATATTCATACATTATTAAAATTTTAGAACTAAGTAATGATTAAAATAGCAACAAATATTTTTTTTTTGAAGAAAATTTCACCCCCTTTTTATCTCCAATAAAGTTTAATAAATAATAATAACAATATACTGATTATAAGAAAATAACCAAAAACTAAAAAATAATTTAAATTATCTTTGGATTTAAAGATTTTTGATATTTAACCTATTACATTACCCATGTTGTAGAAAATGTTGGGTATAATTTAACTTAAGAATTCTCCTAATTTAATAATAAAATTTATTAAATAATCATTTATTATACTATAATAGAATTTTATAAATAACACCTTGCAGATAATTGATAAATATATTATTTTTGACCTAAATACTTCTCACCATTTTAATTTTGTTTTTTATTATTTTAAATATATTAGATATTAATATGATTAAAAAGACACCACTTATTATTTATGTAATTTTGAAATTACTGATTATTGAATGTATGATGAATAATTATATTTTTGTAAAAATGTACAGAAAACTGGTATTGATATACAAAATATAATTATGTAATTGATATTTTTAGTAATTATGTACTCTTTTTATAAGTTTGTTATAATTGCTTTAATAAACTTTTTTTTTGTATTGCTATCTAACTATATATCCATCAAAATAGATGTCCCCCCACTGACTACATTTAAAATAAATCATACTATACCAACTTCTATATTATGAAAGAATTTTATAAAAAATAGCTATTTTTAATTTATAGAATTATTTTTTAAAATTTTATTGAATATTATTATTTTTGTTTTTAAGAAATTTAATTTTTTTAGAAATTTAAATTTTAATTATATTATAATTTAAATTTTTATGAAAAACATATTTTATAATAAATAGTATATATTAGAAACTGATATGTTTTTTAAATTGAAGAAAATATTATTTTGCTAGAAAAATAAACCTGTTTTTATTATTTTATTTGACTAATTATTTGGGATAAATTTAAGTAATATTTTTATAAAAAAATATTTTGAAAATAGATAATTTATTAATAATTTTTTTTAAAGAATTCTGAATTATTTATTTATTATTTTTTTTTGTAATTATAAATATAATAAAGTTTGTAAATTATATATTAATGAACCTGATAGTGAACAATATTTTAATCCATAAGATGATTACAATGGTAACAAATTTCCTATTGAAAATTTAAATTAGATTAGCTTTAGAAATGGATGCTATTTAAATAATCTAGTTTTTATATTATTAATTAAGGATTAATTTGAATTTTCATATTTATTTTAAAAAATTATTTCATTATTTTAGTAAATATTAATGGAAATTTTGTTAATATTTTTATTAATAATGGAGTAGAAATATATTACATTAATTTTTAAATAATTGAATAATTTAATTTATTAAAAATTTTTAGAATTAACTTTATTTATGTCATAATTTTTGATTAATTTTCTTTAAAAATAGTTATTTATAAAATATTTTTTTCATTTTTTATTAATAAATATTTTGAAATTATTTTTATAAATATTTTTAATTTTATATATAATTTAGTCTTTAAATATAATTAATTGTATAAGTACAATTTAAATATTAATTAAAAATAATAAATTTTTAAATTTTCTCAATATAATTATTAATAATTTTTAAAAAAAATATAATTTACTAAATTAAAAATAAAATAAAAAGTTTATTTATATTTTATATAATAAATATTATAAAAAAAATTAAAAAATTAATTTAAAAATAAATTATATTTTATTAAAATTATTTTTTTTAAAACTAAAGAATTAATTCAATTTTATATAGGAAAAATATTTAAATAAATTAACAAATTAATCTAATAAATGTTTAAACTCTCTAAAAAAAATGAATTATTATTTAAAATTAACTAATTTATATATATTATTTTTTTAAAAAAAAAAAAATATAATTAAAATTTTTATTTATTTATATATAAAAAAAAAAATGGTTACTCTCCAAAAATATATTAAAAAAAATTTTAAAAATGGATATATCTGATTTTTTAATTTACTAACCAAACATTTTATATTATTTATATTAAAATTAAATAAAAAATTCCAAATTTATATCAATTATTGAAGTTTAAATGTTATTATTATTAAAAATACTAACCCTTTTTTATTTATTAATAAATTTTTTAATTAGTTTAAAAAAGCTAAATATTTTATTAAGTTTAATATTATTAATATTTATTATAATATATAAATTAATTTTAGAAAAAAATAAAAAATTATATTTAGATGTTATTATAAATTTTTTAAATATTTAATTATATTTTTTAATTTAACCAATATTTTAGTTTTTTTTCAGATATTTATGAATTATGTTTTATATAATTATATTAATAAAATTTATATTATTTATTTAAATAATATCTTTATTTATAATAAAATTAAGAAAAAATATTATAAATATATTAATTTAATTTTAAAAGTATTTAATAAATAGAATTTATAAATTATTTTAAAAAAATTAAAGTTTAATATATTAGAAGTTGAATTTTTAAAAATTATAATTATATTTAATGGAATTAAAATAGACTCTAAGAAAATTCAAATTATTCAAAATTAATTTAAACCTAAGAATATCACTAATATATAGTTATTTTTAAAATTTTATAATTATTATAAATACTTTATTAAAAAATATAGTTTTATGTTTGTTATTTTTATTAAATTTATAAAAAAAAATGTTAAATTTGAAATGACATTTTTTAGAATGAAAATTTTCCAGATTTTTAAGAAAATTTTTATTTTTATTTTTATTCTTTAACTTTATAACTTAACTTTATTTATTAAAATAGAAATTAATATTTTAATAATAATTCTAAAAATTTATTTATTCTAATTCCATTTAAATAATAAATAATATTTAATTATCTATATTTTTTATAAATTTAACATTATATAATTCTGATATTTTATTTATAATAAGAAATTTATAATTATTATAAAAATATATAAGAAATAATATATTTATTTTTAAATTAAAAAATTTTTTATTATTTTATTTAATTATAAAAATCTTACTTATTTTATAATTACTAAAGAGTTTAATTAATAACAAATTTAATAATAAAAATTTTTTAATAAATATAATATAAAAATTTTTTATTTTAAAAGAAAAAAGAATACTTTAATTAATATTATTAGTTGTTGATTAAATCTAATTAAAAATATAAAATTAAATAAAGAAATTATTTTTAAAAAAAAATAAAATTATATTATTATTAATAAAGTTTTAAATCTTATTAAATATTTTTTTAAAAACTTTTTTTATAAGAAATTTTTTAAAATATATAAAGATAATTTTATTTTAAAAAAAATATTAAAAAATTTAATAAAATTTTTTAAATATTTTAAAATCTAAAATAGGATTATTTTATTTAAAAATATTTTTTATATTTTTATAAAAAAATTATAAACAGAAATTATTTCCCAACATTATAATATATTAATATATAATTATTTAAAAATTGATTATATTTAAGAATTAATTATTAAAATTTATTTTTAGTCTAGAATACGTAAATATATTAAAAAATATATTAAAATATATAATATATATTACAAAAATAAATTAAATTAATATAAATTTTGTAAAATATTATAATTTTATAATATTTTTAATATATTTTTTGAAATTATTACTTATAACTTTATTTAAAAATTATTATTAATATATAATCCTTTAATTAATATATTATATAATAAAATTTTAATTATTATTGATAAATTAATTAAAATAACTATTTTTATACTTTAAAATAATTAATAAAAATCTAAAAAATTCTAATAAATTTATAACCAATACATTTTTAATAAATATAATATATAAATAAAACATATTTTTAATTAAAATTTTTTTTTTACCAACAAATTTTAATAATTATTAATAAATTAAACTAATATTAAGTTTAATATTATTATTAAAAAATATATTTAAATTAACAAAATTTTAAAACAACTTATTTAAATTTTAAAAATTTATATCAGAAATTTTCTAAATTTTGTATAAATTAACTAAATTAGTCTATTTCTAATAATAAAATTTATGTATAATATCTTTTCTTATTTTATTTTAAAATATGTATTTATAAATTTCTAAAAGGATAAATATTAAAAATATTTTTATTATTTTTTCAACTTAAAAAAGTTATAATTAAAATAAAAAAATATATAGAATTTATAAAAAATTTTTATAATAATTTTAAAAAAGATTTCTAATTTTTTTAAAAATAAATAATATATTATTATAATTAAAACCAAAAAAAGTTTTTTTATTAAAAAAAAAAGATAAAATATATTTACTTATATAAAATCTAAAAATATACTATTTTAATAAAAAATTTAACTATTAAAAATTTAGTTTTTACATTATTAAAAAATAATTTAAAAAATATCAATATAAATTAAATATACTTAAATTAATTAAAATTTATAAAATTTTTTATATATTAGTCCTAGAATTTGCTTTATTAAAATTATAAAAAAACCCCAAAAACAAAAAAATTAAATATAATAATTTTATTAAATATAATATTAATTAAATTTTTAATAAATTTAATAAAAAAAATAAATATTTTGTAAAATAATCTCCATTTTATAATTCAAAAAATGATTTATAATAATTAAAAGATAATATATTACTTAATTTTATTTAAAATTATCTTAAAAATCTTTAGATATTTGTTAAATAAAATATAATAAAACCTAAAAAAAAATAAAAAAACCATAAAAATAATAAAAAATAAAAATACATATTTAATTTATTTATAAAAATAAATCAACAAATTTTTTTAAAATATTAAAATTTATATTAATTTTTAAAAAAGTAAAAAAATTCTCTATTTTAATCTTTTAAATAATATTTTGTTTTTTATTATATGTTAAATATTCATTAAATAATTTAAAAAAAACCCTTATAAAAATAATTTAATAACTTTTGTATTATTTTTTTAATTCTTTTTTCCAGAATTTTTTTATTTAATTTATTTATTATATTTTTTTTATATAAGATTGTTTTTGTATAAAGAATATTTTTTTAATATTTTTTGATAATAAAATTTATTTGTTTTTGATGATAAGTTATTTTAATTATTATTATTTAAAAATTTTTTAATATTTTGAAAAGTTATAGTTGAGATTTTAATAAATTTACTTAATATTTTTGTATTTTTATTTAAGCTTTTTCAAAATAATTAGAAACTTTTTTTAATTTTATTATTTTTTAATTTTAAATTTATAAAATATATTTTATTAAGAAAAAGATTAATTAAATTATTGGAAAAAATTTTAAATATTTTTATAAAATAATATTTACAAAAAATTGTATTATAATCTACCTTATTCTATTTAATGTAGATCATATAACATCTTAAATCTTTTATTATAATATACCTATAATTATTTTTTAAATAATAATTGCAAATAATAATAGCAACTGATTTTTTTTTAATTATAAATTATATAAGTTTTTTTTTTTATTTTAGTAAATAAAGATTTTTGATTTTTTAATTTTTTTTTAATACTATTTATGTTTATAATAAAAAATATGTTGATTATTTTTATAAAATTATTTAAAAATTTAAATTTGAAATTTTGATTTTTATCATTATTATATTATTATATAATATATTTAATTATATAATTATGTTATTTTTTAAAGAAAATATATCTGTATGAGAAAAATTTTTATAAAATATTTTTTCTTATAGAATTTCTGTATGACAACATTTTTTATATAAATTTTTTTTTTAATTTTGTTATTTTATATGGTATTATGTCCCATTTATAAAAAAATTCTACATAAAAAATTTCTTAAGAAAAATTTTTTTTAAAAAAAAAGATAGTGTTATGGTTTAATTATATTCTATTTTAATATAAAAATGTTTTGGTATAATAAATATACTTCCTATTTTACTATTTTTTTATTTTATAGGATTATTTAAATTATAATTTTTTAGAATTTTATTTATTAAAATCATCAACTTACTTTTTTATATTTATGTTTATTTCTATAAAATATTTTTTATTTTGGATATGATAATCCAATATTTATATTACTAAATTATTTAGTAATATTCCATATTACCAATTAATCTATAATTGTTTGATCTGATAATTTTGCTTGATTAGATAACTTTGATTGATCAAATAATTTTGTTTGATATGATAATATTTTATTTTATAAGTATATATATTTATTTATATAAAATTTTATTATATATATAAGGATTTTTGAATGATAATAGTTCTCAATCTTTTTTAGAATTTTATCAATCAATTTATTTAGTTATTTATTTAATATATTTAAAT
The DNA here is from genome assembly GCA_036971225.1 of Arthrobotrys sinensis. Classification (NCBI taxonomy): domain Eukaryota; kingdom Fungi; phylum Ascomycota; class Orbiliomycetes; order Orbiliales; family Orbiliaceae; genus Arthrobotrys; species Arthrobotrys sinensis. Next base: position 2,250,704 of record JAJTTV010000007.1, on the reverse strand, counting down.
ATTTAGAAATATTTTTATTTTTATATATTATTATATTTTTATATTATCTATTTATCTATTTATGAATATATATATTTTCCTTTAAAATTTAAACAGTTAAATAAAAAGAATGGTTTAATAGAGTGAGTTAGCTGTTTTAGGAAATCCTACTAGGAGGACCTGGGACAGGTGTAACAATTTTATTTAAAATTATCTTAAAAATTTTTAAATATTTGCTAAGCAAAATATAATACAATTTAAAAAAAAATAAAAAAGATTATAGAAATAATAAAAAATAAAGATATATATTTAATTTATTTATAAAAATAAATTAATAAATTTTTTTAAAATATTAAAATTTATATTAATTTTTAAGAAAGTGAAAATATTTTTTATTTTAGTTTTTTAAGTAATATTTTGTTTTTTATTATATATTAAATATTTATTAAATATTTTAAGAAAATTTTTATGAAAATAATTTAATGGTTTTTGTATTATTTTTTTAAATTTTTTTTTTTTTAAATTTTTTTATTTAATTTATTTGTTATATTTTTTTTATATAAAATTATTTTTATATAAAAAATATTTTTTTAATATTTTTTAATAATAAAATTTATTTATTTTTAATAGTAAATTATTTTAATTATTATTATTTAAAAAATTTTTAATATTTTAAAAAATTGTAGTTGAGATTTTAATAAATTTGTTTAATATTTTTGTATTTTTGTTTAAGTTTTTTTAAAATAATTAGAAAAATTTTTTTAATATTGTTATTTTTTAATTTTAGATTTATAAAATACATTTTATTAAGAAAAAAATTAATTAAATATTAGAAAAAGTTTTAAATATTTTTATAAAATAATATTTATAAAAAAATATATTATAATTTATTTTATTTTACTTAATGTAGATTATATAATATTTTAAATTTGTATTATAATATATTTATAATTATTTTTTAAATAATAATTATAAATAATAATAATAATTAATTTTTTTTTAATTATAAATTATATAAATTTTTTTTTAGCTTAATAGATAAAAATTTTTAATTTTTTGATTTTTTCTTAATATTGTTTATATTTATAATAAAAATATATTAATTATTTTTATAAAATTATTTAAAAATTTAAATTTAAAATTTCGATTTTTATTGTTATTACATTATTATATAATATATTTAATTATATAATTATGTTATTTTTTAAAAAAAATATATTTATATAAAAATTTTTTTTTTATAAAATTTTTGTATAAAAATATTTTTTATATAAAATTCTCTCTTAATTTTGTTACCCCATATAACACCATATTTTGTTTATAAGAAAATCTTGTACGAGAAATTTTTTAAAGAGAATTTTTTTTAAAGAAGGAAATAGTATTATAATTTAGTTATATTTTATTTTAGTATGGAAATATTTTAGTATGATAAATATATTTCTTATTTTGTTATTTTTTTATTTTATAAAATTATTTAAATTATAATTTTTTGGAATCTTGTTTATCAAAATTATTAGCTTGTTTTTCTACATTCATATTTATTTTTAAAAAATATTTCTTATTTTGAATATAATGGTCTAGTATTTATACTATTAAATTATTTAATAATATTTTATATTATTAATTGATTTATAGTTGCTTAATTTAATAATTTTGTTTGATTAAATAACCCTAACTAATCAGATAACTTTATTTAATATGATAATATCTTATTTTATAAATATATATACTTATTTGTATGAAGTTTCATTATGTATATAAGGATTTTTGAATGATAATAATTTTTAGTTTTTTTTAGAACTTTATTAATCAATTTACTTAATTATTTATTTAATTTATTTAAAATATATAAAAGTATTTTTATTTTTATATATTATTACATTTTTATAACATTTACTTACTTATTTGTGAATATATATATTTCTTTTTGAGATTTGAGTAGTTAAATAGAGAGAATGGCTTAATGGAGTAAACTTACTAGGAAGACCTGGGACAGGTGTAACAATTTATTTATATAGTTTGTTTGTAAAATTTAAATATCATTTGTATAAAGATATAATTTTAAAAAAACCAATTACATTTATATAAATATATTTAAAAAAATATAATTTTTTATTAATAATAAAATTTATATTTTAATATATAATATTCTTCCCTAAAAAACAAAATTTATAAACCAAATTACTTTATTTATTTAAAAATATTTTTATTTTAATTTAAATTATAATTTTTTATATTATTTTTTAATTAATATAACCTAATTTTTTATACCAATATATTAAATTATTAATTTTAAATAAAGAGGTAATAATTTCCCAATAAATATTATTATAAATATTAGTTATTATAATTATTAAAATTATAATCTTAATTAAGAAGGTTCTATTTTCTAATTATTTTATTATAGGCTTTTTTGTATTTTTTAATAAGTAGAGATTTATTTTAGGATTAAAAAAAAACTTTATTATTATAAAATTATTTTTCTCAAATATGATTTATTATAATTTAAATAATATATTTATATTTTTTTTTAACAAAATAAAGATTTAATACCATTCTGAAAATATAAAATATATCCTATATAATTAAATAATAAAAAAAAATATCAATAATAATTTTTTTATACCCTTCAATAAATATTATTAAATTATTTTTTAATTTAATTTTTTATTTATAAAAAAAAAAAATATAACTATTATTAATATATAAAACTATATTATTATAAATTTAATTATTTACATCTAAATTTATATATTATAAAATTAAAAAAATAGTAACTGTTTAATATCTAATTACATTTATAATATATGAAGTAAATAATTCACTTAATATTTATATAATAAGATAAATATTAATTTTAAACTTATTATTATACCTCTTAAACTTAAAATAAAAATATTTTACAAAACATTTATTTTCTAAATAATTAATTTTACCATAAATTAAATACAAATTATAGTTACTTACTTAAATATTCATATTAAACTATATTAAATTTTTAAATTTAAAAGAATATGTAATTTTATTTATATAACTTTTTTTTATTAATACCTTACTTTATTTTTTAAAATATATTTAAATTTATTATAAACTTATATTTTTTTTTATTTTTTTTAAATTAAAAAATTAGTGCAGCTATAATTGTAGGTTATAATTTTAATAAATTCTAAAAATTAAAACCTTTATTTTTAAATTTAAATAATCCTCTTTAAATATTTTTCACATTTTTTTTTATAAATAGATTATAAAATATAAAATTTTAAAAATTATTAAATATCTAATTTTTATAATCTAGAAGTATAATACCAATATAGAATTAAATAAAATTTTCAATAACTATATCTAAGAATGTATAGAGGACACCAAATACTACATTTATTAATATAGAATTGTTAAATTCTCCCTTTATAACTGAACAATTTTTTTTTAAATATTAATAATATTTTTAAAATGCTTCTATAAACTTATATAAATATTATAATTGTTGATTTTTAAAAAAAAAGAGTAAAGACAAATTTTCAATACATTTATAACAATATAACTATCAAAATAAAAATAAATTTTAATAATTTCCATCATCTATATTAATATAAAAAAAAAAAGAATAAAATAAATAATTTTATATATAAATTATTAAATATACCATTTGATAGTAGTTTTCACTATTTTATACTTTTTATAAAATAAAAAAACCAAATTCTTTATAATCTCATTAATTGTGATAGTTGTAAATAAACTAACTATTAGAGGAGTTGTGGATTTAAAGATATTAATTGGAGGTTTTATTGGATTATTGCTAATAAATTCATTTAATACATAACCGTACTTTAATTGGAATTTTAGAAAAAACTTCAACTATTCATACCAAACATTATAGTTATTGTTGTTAAACTACAACCTATACTCTAAGAAAAAGATTAACATTTCAATACAATTATAAAAGTAAACCTTTAATTAATTAAATACAAAATACAATTCAAAAATAAAAAATCCCAAACTACAAAACAAAATATAAATCATCTAAATATAAAAATTTAAACAATAAAAACTCTTCCAATAATTTAAAATTAATATTAATAACATATAACAATCTACCCTATATAATATAAAAACTACTACTATCCAGAATATATATAAACCTCTATCTATATGGTTGATAATCAATAAATCTAAATCCCAACACATCATACCCTTTGTATATAAAACAATATAGACTAACCCGGCTATACGTTTATTACATTATCACTACAAAATATTTTTATTTTTCTTAAATATTTTGTTATTAAATGGTTATAGTATTATTATAAAAATTTTTTATAAATTTTCTTATTATTTGGTATTATTTTATGATTATTATAATAAAGTTCTTTTTATTATTTTTTTATTTTTAATATTTTTATTTTTGGATATTGTTTATTATTATTTCTTAAAAATTTTAAAATATCTTACTATATTAAATTTTGATAAAAATATATATATAAAAAAAATTTATATTTAAAAAAATTACCTTAAAAAAATATTATATTTTTAGATAAAAAAAAATATAAAAAATAGATAATATTAAAATAATTTAGTTAAAAATATTAAAATAAAAAAAAAATATTAAAAAATTTTTATTCCTTAAATTTATAATTAATTAATATTAAAATAATATTAAAATAAAGAAAATATAAAATAAAGTTCAGAAGATTTAGGTTATATATATATATTTATCTAAATTAAAAATAAATATATTAATTTTAAAATTACTTTTTTTAAATATTTTAAAACTATTATTTAAAAAGTTATTTAGTTTAAATAGTTTTTTAGACTATAATTTTAAATAATTTTTTTTTAAATAAATAATAGAATAATTAAAAAATCTTTTTAATAACTATTTATTTATTATATTATATAAATATTAGAAAATTTAGTTAATAATAAAGGGAAGTTTAATTTTTTTTATTTCCCCCACTTTATAGAAAAATCTTCTAATAAAATTGTAATTCAATTATTACCAAATTTTTTATAATTTATTTTTATAAAAAAACAAAATATATTAAATTTTTACCAACCACCTTCATATAATTAAAAACTTTATTACATAATATATATATATATATATATATATTTTATTTTTTAATTATAAAAATACTTATTTACACTAATAATAATATAATAATAAAAATAAAAACTATAAATAGTTAATAAGTAGCTAAATCCTACCAAACTAACTACTAATATTATAAACAAAATATCAAAACAATTATTTAGTAACTACTAATTATCCAATTTTTATAAATACAAATATATATTTTCCTTTAAAAAATTATAAACTAACAATAAAATTATTCTATTCTAAAAATAGTATAAAAAATCAGAATTTACAGATATAATTTAGATTTTTATTATTTTTTATCTCTTTTTTATTAAAGTCCTATTTATTACTTTATTTTAGATAATCCAAAAAAAAATTAATATTATCTTAATTTAAGAATTTACTATTTTCAATCATTTTTTTATATTAAATACTTTTGTAGACCTAAATTTTTTTTAAAAAAAAAGATATTCTAACTAAAATCCCTAATAAATTACATAACATCAAATATAATAATTACTCAAAAATAGTTAAAAAATAAGACTACAATAATAAAATATTAAGAGAAAGTGTTATTTAGATAGTTATTTAAGAAATTTATATTTGTTATATTGATGTGTTTGCTATTATCACCTATATTATCTATATTATTATAAATAAAAAAATGTAAAAAATTAAAAAAATCTTAAAAAAACTTAGTTTTTAAAAATAAAAAATTATAAAAATAAACTTAAAAATGTTATTAAAAAAATTTTTTTTGATGATTAAAGTGTTTTATGAGGATTTAAAATTTAATATATTTAGTCCTTCTTATTATTTATACATATTTAATGATATAAATAGGGAAGAAAAATTCTAAAAATAAGGTAAAAAAAAATAGTAAAAAATGGAGTTGTTGTTAATTTTTTTTAAAAAAAAAAATTTTTAAAAAAGAAAAAGAAGGGAAAAGAAAAAGTTATGAAATTTTTTTTAGAATTTAATGTTAAAAGGTAAAAGTTAGTTGTATTTATTTTTTTTGGTAAATTAATTAAATTTTTAATTTAGTTATTAATTATTATAATGTTTTTTTTTTTTTTATTAAGTGTAAGAAATTGTATAAGGACTAGTTAAAATATCAAAGTAATACACAAATGTTACAAAATGTGGTAAATATATTAGTATATATACAAATTAATATTTAAATTATTATTTGATTTCTAAATATATAACAGTGAACATAATAATTTAAATAAACAATTGATAAAGGAAATAGTGAAGTGAATTGGACAAGAGATAAGTTTGTGAATTAAATATTTGGATATATAATATTAAATTGGATAAAAATTAAATTTGTAAATTGGATATATAAAATGTTAAATTGGATATGAGTTGTTTTTTGGTAATCTGGAAGTTTGTGTAGAGTAAAGGCTTAAATAGGCTTTTTGTTGTATATACCAAAATAACACTATTAATATATTTCTATAAGTTTTGAGATCTAAATCTAAATACTTCCTTATTTTAGATCTGTGGTTTATATTATGTTATATAGTTTTTCTTTTTTATAGTAATGTTTAAATGTTTCTTATAATTATTCTGAGGGCTTTTCTAGCCAACTAAATTTTTATTTAAAGTTTATTATATTGGAATAGTTTTATTATATAATTCTTTTCTTTAATATCAATATTCTGTTAATATCCCAATTTAATATCTAAAATTTTAATAGATCTATTACTATAATAATATCATTTATTGATTTTAGATGCTATAAAATTTTGATAATTATTTTTATATAAAATTTTTATATTTAAATTTTTTTTTAATATTTTAAAGTTTGGATTTTTGGATTTTTGGATTTTAATTTCTTTAATTTTAATATATTCTAATCTTAATTATATAAAATTAAGACTTTTTAATCTCTTTTAAAAATTTTATTGTTTAAATTAATTTCTTAATCTGGTTAAAAAATATTATTTAAAGTTATAACTTTATTAAACAATTAGTCTGTTGTATAAATAAATTCTTTATTATTAATATTTTTAAATTATTTTATTTCTAAAATTAAAATATTTTATTTAGTTTTGGCTAATTTTGTTTATAATTATAAAATCTTGTAATATAAGTTGATATATTTAAATTCTAGTATTTAAATATTAAAAAAATTTAATATAAAAAAAATATTTTAAATAATATTAGAGTATTGGAAGTTTTTAATTAATTTGTTTAAATTTTTGAAATTATATAAAAATAAAGTTGTAAAATTTACTATATTAAATAAAAAATTAAATTAGTTAAAATATAATTTATAAAATTTATTAAATAACTCTTAAGTATAAATAATATTAAATATAAATTATTAAATAAATTTATTTTGGTTTTTTTATTAAAAAAAAATATTAAAATTTATAATAATAAATTTATAAATTTAGGATTTTCTTAATTTTATATTCTTCTTTATTGTTAATAATAATTGATAGAATTTTTTTTTTTCATAATTTTAATTGTAACGAAGCTCTCCCAGCATAATGAACTCCAAGCAGAAATCCAATCAGCCGGAGGAGCCCTCAGAATGACCATAAAAAATATCCAAGTAATACTGTAATTGGAAGAAAAACCACACAACACAATACAAACTGTAGACCCAAAATAAAGAAGTATCCAGATTCAGACCTCACAACTCGCAAAACTATATTATTATTATTATTTCAGTATATACAGTAAAAGACTTGTTTAAACCTTTACCCTACATAAACTTCTAAACTACCAAAAAACAACTCATATCTAGTTTAGCATCTTATATATCCAAATATCCAATTCAAATTTATCTCCTGTCCAATTCAACATTTTATGTTCAAATGTCTAATTCACAAATTTATCTTTTGTCCAGTTTAACACTCTATATTTAAATGTTTAGTTCACAAACTTATCTTTTGTTTAATTCACTTTATTATTCCTTTTGTTAATTGTTTATTTAAACTGTTATGTTTGCTATTATATATTTAAAAATCAAACAATAATTTAAATATCAATTTGTATATATACTAGTACCTTATCTTGCTTTGTGATATTTATATATTATTTTGATATTTTAATTAATTTATATACAATTTCTTACATTTTATTGTTTTGTAATTTTATTAATTTAATATTTAAATGTCTATTTTCACTATTAACCTTTTAGGATTCTTTGAAAAACAAACTGCAACTATTATAATTATTTTTAAGTATTTTAAGAATAATTTGAAAATAATTATTACCTTTATTTTTACTCCTATTTTTAAATTTTCAGATTTTAATTTTTTTAATAACACAAAATTTTATGAACTTTAAAATTTCCTTACCCAATTAAATAATAAATATAAAAAAGAATAAGCTAAATTTTAAAAATCAATAACAAAAATCTTTTACACTATCAATCTACTAAAGAAGAACCCCACAAAACTTTTTTTTAATAAATACAACACCAACAACAGAAAATGGTTATAAACTTTGTATAAAGAATTTATAGCATAGCTCGAAAAAGTTTTTGAAAACCCTAATCCTACTAATACTATAAAACAAAAATTACAAAACCTCAGATAGGCTAATAAACCCTTCTCCACCTACCTCACAAAATTCAAGCATCTAATAAAACACCTAAATTACAATAATACTACACAAATTGTTTATTTACAAAATAAATTATACATCAAAATTGAAGAATTTTTAATCACACAAAATATTTTGTCCTCAAAATTCAACAAATTTATAACTCTCTATCAAAAATTTGACAATAACTAACAAATCTTAAACACAAAAAAGAAGTCTAAATACCAAACCAATACTAGTTTACCCCAAAAATAAGTATTACTGCAGATACCCTAAGGACTACCTAACCATTTTAACCCCACCAATTTTTTATTACAGACCTAGAAAAATAATTATTTTAATTTAAAATTTATAAACCAATCTACTAATAATATTTGAAAACAATTAATTTAAGAAAAAAAAAATAAATATCATATTTAAAAATTTTGTTTATATTATGCTGAAAGTAGACATTTTACTAACAACTATCTAAATAAATAAATTTTAAAATTTTTTGGAAAATTTGCAAAACAAATCCCTTATGATTCTTACCTAACCTATAATTAAAATATTCAAAAATTTACTTATAAAAATATCCAAAACAAAATAGCATCTATTTTAAAACACCAATAATAAGAAAATACTAAGGAAGAAACAGGAAAAGAAGATACTTAACCATACCCTATAATACATAAAAAAACAAAATTTCACTTATTACTTTAAAAAAAATTTTTATCTTAAAAAATACTACAAATTTTTTTTATATCATAAAATTTATTTTTTTATTTAAATTTTGAAAAATCTAAAATTTTATTTAAATTTTATATTAAAATCTTTATTATTTTATACCCTCACTTTTAAAAACCTGTTAATATTTTTACATGTTTAAATAATGGTAATACAAAAATACATATAAATTATAAATTTGTAATTAAAAAAATTTTTTTATTTTATCTTAAAAAAATTTTTAAATTTATAAAATACTTTAATGGAAATAGAAAATTAATTAAAAAAATAATTCAATTTAAAATAAAAATCTAAGATTATAAAAAAATTATTAATACCAATATTATTAACACCATTAAATCCTTTAACCTAGGAAAATTATAATATAAAAAATATAACATGCAGGTTAATTAAAAAAAAAAAATTAAATATACTTAAAATATTCACCAAAAATTATAATCATTAATACTGAAACTTTCAAAAGAACCATAAAATAAAAACCTATCTTTACTATCTATGATCTAGGCAAAAAATAAAAATAAATTACTTATGTCAATAATAAGATTATTATTAAAGAATTTATTAAATTATTTTAGGAGTTTTAAGATTTGATTAAAACATTTTCAAAAAAAAAAAAAAAATATGCTATTATTCTGAAGAAAAAAAAACATAAAAATCTTTATTTTATAAGATATTAAAGCAGCTTAAAAACTTTTATGATTAATAAGTAAAAAATATTTCAAGGTTTTTAAGCCCTAAATCAAAGAAAATATGGCCAAAGAATTCATTCAAAGATCCAACAGTCCTTCTTGGGATTTGCGAACTTCTACCGATAATTTATTAAAAATTATGCAAAAATAGTCAGACTTTTTTATGATCTGATAAAAAAAGATTAGATATTCTATTGGGAAAACAAAGAAAAATAAGTTTTTAAAATATTTTAGCAAGTATTTACAACAAAATTTATTTTAAGATATTGGAATTTTAAGTTAAAAATATAAATAAAAACAAATATTTCAAATTTTATTTATATTGTAGTTTTTTTTTAAAAACATAACAATAAATTTTAACACTTTATAGTCTATTAATTAAAAAAAATGATATTTATAGAATATAATTATAATATTTATAATAAAGAATTACTGTTAGTTATCCAAATATTTAAAAATTAAAAAAAATATTTAATGAGTATTTATATTTAAGTATATATCTTTACAAATTATAAAAACTTAAAATACTTTATAACTAAATAATACTTTAGATAGAAATAAATAAAATAAATAAATTTTTTTTTTTGATTTAACTTTAAAATATTTTTTATTTTTAAAAAAACCAATATTAAAACTAATATATTAATTAAAAAATCAAAAAAATTTTTTCAAAAAAAAAAAAATAAGTGTATTAAAAATTGAATTAAAATACTTATTTTATTTGAAAAAATTTAATAAATTGGCTTTATGATAATATAAAAAAAATAACAAATTATAGTTTTAAACAATTTATACATCTAAAATATTTTGAAAATTCTAAAAAACAGTAATAAACAACATCTAAAAATAAAAATATCAAAAATAAAAGAATAATAAAAAGAATTTTACTATAATAATTACAAAATAATACCAAACAATAAAAAAATTTACAAAAAAATTCTGCAGTAATACCATGACCACCTAACAGCAAAACACCTAAAAAAAGTAAAAATATTCGAATTAATTTAAAAACAATATACTTAAAAAAAAATTAGAAAAAACATCAACAAATATGTAAATAATTATCATACATACAAACAAACTAAAGTTTTAAAAAATGCCCCCCAAAGACTATTACAATTATTACAAATTTTTGAGAAAAACTAGCAAAGTATATCATTTAATTTAATTATTAAATTATTTGAGGTTAATGGTTATAATACAATCCTTATCACAGTAAACCAATTTTTTAAAATGATTTATTTATCCCCCATAATTAAGAAACTCAATACCAAAAAACTAATTAAAATATTTTTTTGAAATATTTGGAAATTATACAGATTACCTAGTTATATCAAATAAAAAACAAAATTTTTTTAACAAATTTTAAAATAAAATTAATACTTAATTAAAAATACACCATTAATTTAGCACAGCCTATCACCCCTAAATTAACAGATAAACAAAACATATTAATAACATTATAGAACAATACCTCTATACATATACTAACTATTAGCAAAATAATTAAATAAAATAGCTCTCTCTAGCAAAATATTCTTACAATAATAAAATTTTGGATATTATTGACATTTTGTTATTTATTATAAATTATAATTAAAATTTAGATATCTTTAAATTTTAGAAATTAAAAAGACCTGCTAAAAATTAGTAAATAAGAATTTTTATATAGTAAATGGTAGATCTTCAAAAAGCCCTCCATACAAAAATCAACCATACCATATAAATATAATAAAAACAAGCAAACAAAAAACAATACCTAATATTTAAATATAAAAAAAACAACTAAATCTAATTAAATATACAAAACATAAAGATAGTTTAATCCTACCCTAAACTATCTAATAAAATAAAAAATTTATTTTAAATCTTTAAATTTATTAATAAAAAAGCATATAAACTAAAGTTTTTTTTTTTAATGAAAATTTATTTTGTTTTTTATATTAGTTTTTTTTATTTTACAAAAAATAATATATTTTTTAATCAAAATTATAAAAAAAAATTCCTATTAATCACCATTAATAATAAAAAAAAATATAAAATTAAAAAAATCCTAAACTTATAAATCCATTATTATAAATTTTAATATTTTTTTTAATAAAAAAACTAAAATAAACCTACTTAACATCTAACATTACCCATACTCAAAAATTGTTTAATAAATTTTATAAATCCCATCCTAACCAATTTAGTTTTTTTGCTTAACATAATAAACTTTATAATTTTATTCCCATATCAATTTAAAAAATTAAGTAAATTAATTAGAATCTTCTAATACCCTAATATTATTTAAAACATTTTTTTTATATTAGATTTTTTTGATATTTAGATATCAAAACCTAAATATATTAATCTATACCATAAAATTTTACAATTACAAATCAAACTAACTGAAATTAAACAAAACACCCTAACAAAAATATTTTTTATAATCCTAAAAATAAAATAATCTGAAAATACTAACAACAAAAAACTCATTTATATAATAAACCAACCATTTAATAAAATCATAACTTTAAACAATGTTTCTCAATCAGATTAAAAAATTAATTTAAAAATTAGTATTTCCAAAAAAAATCAAAAGATCTTAACTTTATATAACCAAAATCAAAATCTATTAAAGCCAGAAAAATTGAAATTTAAAAATTCGGAATCTAAAACACCAAAAAAAAAATTTAAATATGAAAAGCCCAGGAAAATTATTTTTTATAAATACCTTATATAAAAATAGTTATTAAAGATTCATACCATCTAAAATTAGCAAAAAATACTACTACAACAAAAAACCCACCAAAATTTTAAACATCAAACTAAAACATTAATAAAATGTTAATACTAAAAAAAGAAATTATATAATAAAATTTTTTTAATATAATAAACTCCAAACAAAAATTTAGTTAATTAAAAAAATTCTTAAAATAACTATAAAAAATATTCAAACAATACTATAATTAAAAAAAAAAACTATATAACACAACACAAACCACAAACCCAAAATAAAAAAATATCCAAATTCAAACCTTATAATTTACAAAATTATATTATTATTATTATTTTAATATATATAGTAAAAGGCCTATTTAAATTTTTATTTTATATAAACTTTTAAATTATTAAGAAACAATTTATATTTAGTTCAATATTTTGTATATTTAAATATCCAATTTAAACATATCTCCTATTTAATTTAATATTTTATACCTGAATATCCAATTTATAGATTTATTTTTTATTTAATTTAACATTTTATGTTTAAATATCCAGTTCACAAATTTACCTCTTATCCAGTTTACTTTGTTATTTTTTTTATTAATTATTTATTTAAATTATTATGTTTACTATCATATATTTAGAAATTAAGTAATAATTTAAGTATCAATCTATATATATACTAGTGCCTCATCTTGCCTTGTGACATTTATGTATTACCTTGATATCTCGACTAGTCTACATACGATTTCTTACATTAATTAAAAAATATATTATTTAATATTAAATAAAGTAGATTAATATAAAAAATAAAATAAATTTTTATTAAAAAAAAAATTTTAACTTATATATTTATTTTTCTATAAATTTAAAAATTTGAAATGGATTTTTTATTTTATTAAATAATTTTAAATAAAAATATGTTGTTTTGATATTATATATATTTAATTAAATATAATTTCTTTTTTTATATTTAAATATAAATTATTTTTATTTATTTACTTATTTTTACTAAATTTATATAATATAATTAATTTTTATTTAAAGGGTTTTTATAGTTTTAATATTTATTAAATAAATTTTATAATTTTTAAATTTTTGGTAGGTTTTTTTAATTTTTAAAATTTTAATATAATTAAATTCTATTTATAGTTTATAATAAATAAGAAGATTTTAATAATATTTAATATTTTATTATTATAAAAATATTTAGCTAAAAATAATTATTTAATTTAATCATTTTATTAATAATTAATATAAGTTTTAAAATATTATTTTACAATAATATTAATACATTCTATTTATTTATTAATTTAAAAGTAATATGTAATACTAAATTAATAATAAATTTTTAATTAATTATTAATTTTATTTTAAAATTTATTTAAAAAAAAAAAATTTTTTATCTAATATAATTTCTTTAAATAATTTATAAAATTTTTAGATATTTTTTAAGGGTTAATTTTTTAATAATAAATTTTTTAAAAATAAAAATTAAATATATTATTTTAAAAGATTTATTTATAATAATAAAAATTATATTATATTTATTTATTTTTAGTAATTTAATAATTAAATTAAAAAATATATTTTATTAATTATTTTTTATAATTTGTAACAATTATAATAAAATTTAAAATACATTTCTAAAAATTTTAATACATTTATAAATATAATAATTATTTATATATCAATATTTTTTTATAAATTTATTTATATATATTATTTTTGAATTAATTCCAATATTTTTATTTTTTTTAAATATTTTATTATAAAATAATTATAATGTTATCCTAAAATTTTTTTATAAATTTTTTTATTATCAGATATTATTTTTTTTTTATTATAATATAATTTTTTTTATTATTTTTTTATTTCTAATATTTTAATTTTAAAATATTATTTATTTTCTCTTTTAAAAATTTTGATAATATTTTAAATATATAAATTTTTAACTATTATTATAATTTATTTTTTTTATATTATCATAACACCAATTTATTAAATTTTTTTAAATAAAATAAATATTTTAATTTAATTTTTAATATATATATATATATATATTTTTTTTTTTAAAAAAATTCCTTAACTTTCTAATTAATACATTAGCTTTAATATTTATTTTATTTATTTTATTTATTTTATTTATTTTATTTATTTTATTTATTTTATTTATTTTATTTATTTTATTTATTTTATTTATTTTATTTATTTTATTTATTTTATTTATTTTATTTATTTTATTTATTTTATTTATTTTTATTTTATTTATTATTTAATTATAAAATATTTTAAATTTTTATAATTTATAAAAATATATACTTAAATATAAATATTTATTAAATATTTTTTTTAATTTTTAAATATTTAAATAATTAATAATAATTTTTTATCATAAATATTATAATTATATTTTATAAATATTATTTTTTTTAATCAATAAATTATTAAGTATTAGAATTTATTATCATATTTCTAAAAAAGGATTGCAATATAAACAAAGTTCAAAACATTTATTTCTATATATATCTCTAATTTAAAATTCTAATATTTCAAAATAAATTTTATTATAAATACTTACTAAAATATTAAAAAAACTTATTTTTTTTTATTTTTTTAATAAAATATCTAATTTTTTTTAATTAAATTATAAAAAAATTTAACTATTTTTATATAATTTTTAATAAATCATCAATAAAAATTCATAAATCCCAAAAAAAACTATATTTTTTTAACAACTCCAAATTTTTTTTTTAATTTTTCTTAATTAAATATATTCTAAATCTTAATTAAATCTATTTTAATATTATTATTTTTTATAATATAATTTAAAAATTTGGTTTCCTTAATAAAGAATTTATATTTAAAAAGTTTTATATAAAATTCTGTTTTTATTAAAACTTTTAGGATTTTTTAAATATATTAAATATATATATATATATATATTTTTTAAGTTACTATAGATGTATCAAAATAGATTATATAAAATTTATTTAAGAAAAGTTATAGGGTTTTATTAATATAAATTTAAAAAATAGTTAATATATTAATTAATTTAAAATATATAATTTAAAATTTAAAATAATTATATTTAATTTAGAAAACCATTTTTTATTTATTTATTTTTATTATTTTAATTTAATTGTATATTTTATAAATGTTTAATTGAATAAAGTATTTAATTTTTCTAAATTTGTTTAAAATTTTGTTAATATATAATAGAAAATATTGATTTTTAATAATAATAATATTTAATTTTTTTTAATTTATATAAAATTGTAATATTTTATTTTTTTTAAGAATAAAGAATATAAATATTTTTTATAAATTATTAAATCTTTAAATAAATTTTTTGATTATATTTTTTTTAATTTAAAATTTAAAAATTTTGAAGTATTCTTTATTTATTAGTTATAAAAATTCCCAAATTGGTTTAATATTTTATAATATAAAAATTTTCATATTTTTCTTTTTTTAAAATAATAATAATATGTTTTTTTTTTTTTAAAAAAAATATTTTTATTAAATCTTAAAATTTTTTAAATAATATAATAAATTTTTTGATATTAATCTTATCATTAATATAAATAATTTATTTCCATTTTTTTTTTAAATTNGTAAATAATATAAATAAATTTTTGTTTTATAATTCTTTTAAAAATTTTAATACTAATAATTGTAATTTTAAATAAATATTTTAAATATATTTAATTTTTTTTTTAATTAATATAAATATTATATTTCTTATATCATAATTTTCTTAAATTAAAAAATTTAATAATATTAATAATATTAGTATTAATAATTTTTTTATAATCCTAAATTTTTATTTTAAATTAAATTATTTTTTTAATTAATTCTTTATTTTTATTAAAATATTTTATAAATTTAAAATTTTTTTTTAAAATAAAATAAAAAATTATTTTTAATTATAAATTTATAATTTATATGTATTTTTATATCACCATTATCTAAATAAATAAAGGTTTTAACAAATTTCTGAAAATAGGAATATAAAATAATAAAAATTTTAGTATATAATTTAAATAATTTAAATAATTTTTTAAAATTTAAATAAAAAAATAAGTTTTAAAATATAAAAAAAATTTATAATATTTTTTAAAATTAGATGTTTTTTAAAATAATAAATGGGGATTTATCTTCTTATATATTATAAAGTATAATTAAATATCTTCTTTTTTTATTTCTTTTTTAATATTTTTTTATTATTAATATTTTAAAATAAATTCTTAAATATTTTGATTATAAATTAAATAAAAATTATAAAAAATTTATTCTATAGGTTTTTTAAAAAATTTTAAAATCTATTTATTTAAATAATTATTAATAAAATATCTACTTTTAATATAGTATAAATAGAGTTTTTAAATATAATATTTATTTTATTTTTTTTTAAAATTAATTGTTTTTAAATATTATTAATAGATTAATTTATAAATTTTAAATCAAAATAATTATTATTCCAAATTTATAATAAAAAATTAATAAAATTAAAATAATTAAATATTTTTTTAAAAAAAATATCACATATAATAAATAATTTTTTTATTTTAATATATAATTTATATTATAAATAAACTATTTAAATAATATTATTATAATTTAGTTATTTTATAAAATATCTAAATTTAATGAAATATAAAAAAAATAATTTATTAATTTATTTAAAATTTTTAAATTTTTATTATATTATTTCAACAGAATTTAGGTTTTTGAAAAATTTTTTAAATTAAATAATAAAATTAGTATAAATATTTTAATTTTATTTTTTATTATTAATATTATATTTATTAAAAATTAATTTTATTAAATTTTTTTTAGAAAATTGATAGTATATGTAATTTTTTTTTTATATTTATTATTAAATTAAATTAAAAAATTGTAAAGTTTATATAGTTTTATATTATTAAAAAAATCTAAATTTGGAAATTTAATATTAAAAATAATTATAAATATTATTGATGGTATGTTATTTTTGAAATATTTAAAAATTATCATTATAGTTTTGGTTTGTTTGATAATAAATTTTAGGAAAGTAATAATAATATTTTTTTTTTAATATTTTTATTATTAAAAGTTTTAAATTTAGATGTTAATATTTAAATATTAAATTGATAAAATTATAAAATAATAAAATATAAAAAATTGTATAAGGATTAGTTAAAATATTAAAATAATATATAAATGTTATAAGGTGTAGTAAATGTATTAATGTGTATATAGATTAATATTTAAATTATTATTTAATTTTTAAATATATAATAATAAATATAGTAGTTTAAATAAATAATTAACAAAAAAAATAATAAAATAAATTGGATAGGAAATAAGTTTATAAATTAAATATTCAAATATATAATATTAAATTAAACAAAAATTAAGTTTGTGAATTAAATATTTAGATATATAGAATACTAAATTAAATATAAATTGTTTTTTAATAATTTAAAAATCTATATAAAGTAAAGGTTTAAACAGGCCTTTTACTATATTAAAATAATATTATTAATATATTTTTATAAATTTTGAAATTTGAATTTAAATATTTCTTTATTTTGGATCTATAGTTTATATTATATTATATGATTTTTTTTCTAATTATAGTAATACCTGGATGTTTCCTATGGTTATTCTGAGGGCCCCTCTGGCCAACTGGATTTCTGCTTAAAGTTCGTTATGCTGGGATAGCTTTGTTACATTAAGAAGGAAAATAATATTATATATATATTGGAAGATTTGGAAATTTTATTGGACTTTTAATTTAAATTATTTTTAAATTTAAACTTTATATATTTCTTAAAATATAATAAATATTTAGTTAAAAAAATATTTAATAATTTTATTAAATTTATAAAATAAAAATATTATTTTAAAAATTTTATAAATAAATTATTTCATTTTGATTTTTATATTAAAAATTATAATATTATTTTTATAATTTTAGAGTATATTGAAATAGGATTAAAACGAAAAAAAGTTGATATTATTAAAAATTTTAAGTTATTTTAATTTAAATTATTAATTTTTTATAATAAAACTAATTAATTATTTATAAAAAGCATATTTACTAATAAAAGATAATTTATATTTATTATAGATAAAAATTTTAATATTTTAATTGTTATTATAGAATAGTATAATTAAAATTGTTTAATTTTTTTAAAATTTAATTTAAATATTGTATTAATTATAAAAAGTTAAATATATAATATTTTAAATTTTATAATGAAATAAATAAATAAGATAGTTGATAAGTTTTTCTAAAAGAATTTGTTGTTATATTTTATTGATTATTAATAGGAGCAATTTCTTATTTAATATAGAGATTCTAAAATTTTCTCTAAATTTAAAGGATTATTTAAAATTTATAAATTTTCTTGAAAAATTTATTTTATTATTTTTTATTACAATATAGTTTTTAAGTCTACTATTATTATATTATTTAAAATATTTAAATTAATTATAATTAAATTATTATATTTTTATAGTTGGTAAATAATTAAGGAAGTTATTAAAATATTTAAATAAGTAACACTCAGATATGACCAAAAATTTTAGATTTCTATTATAAATATAGTCATATATTATCCTAATACACTTACTAAATTTGTACTAAAAATAATTAGAAATTATATTTTTAAATATATTTTTAAATATATTTTTAAATTAATATTTTTGGTTTTTATTAAAATAACTTTTATAACTAATTTTTATAAAATATTTAATAATTATATGATCTTTAAATTTAAAGATTATTATAGAAAAATTAAGTATTATTATTAAAAATTTGGTTTAGTTATAGAAATAGTAATTATTTTAGATCTTATTAATATTTATATTTTTTAAATAAAAAATTTTAAATTAGATAATAAATTTATTTTCTACAAAAAATATATTGATGATATTAAGGTTAACGATTTCTATCAGGAAGTGAGACATATCAGGAAGTGAGATAGTAAATTTTAAATTTCAAAAAATTATTATAAATTAATTATTATATAAAAAAAAATTAAAAAAATTATATAATTTAAAAACTACTATAAAGAATAATATTTTAAAATTTTAGAATTTTTTATATATTATTTGAATTAATATTAATTTTTAAATTTTAAAATTTTATGTTTTTATGAAATGTGTTGTTTATTTTATTTTAGTACTATGCCATATTTTGAATATCATACAAAAATTTCACATTATAATTTTCCCTATTATTCATCCATATAGCTACTATCCTCCATATTATCCTCTGCACCATTTTCTAAACCATTTTTTAAACTATTTTCTGAATCATTTTTTAAACTATTTTCTAAACCATCTTCCACATTATTTTTTAAACTATCTTCTGCACTATTTTTTGTAGTTCTTTTAGTTTAGTATCCTTTTGAGGACAATTTTAAGAATATTTAATTTTATTATAATTTTTGTTATATCTTCTATCATAACCACTACCATTATTATAAGAATAATTATATTTTTTTTTAAATTTTATATCTTTAATATTCAATTTAATAACCTTATTTTATCATAGTTTATTAACTTCTTGATTATTTAAAATACAAATATTAATAAATTTTAATTTATCATATCTATTTTATAAAATCTTTTTATTTATAATATATAATTAAATATTGATTTTAATTAATATAATAATTTTATTTATAATTTTCTTTACTATTTTATCTAATTAATATATATTATTAATAATTAATAAATTAAATAAATAACTAATTTTATCAAAAATATTAGTAATAATTTTATAAATTAACTATAAACAAATTAATATTTTTATAATTAAATTTAAAATTGTAAATTAAATAATTTCATTTTATTATAATTTAAATAAAACCTTCTTTGGATTATATAGTATTAATTTAGTACCCCACTATGCTAATTTAATTAAATTTTCCAAAATAATATTTTTTTTAGTTTTTACCAATAACCTAATAAATAACTACTTGTCAATCCCAATAATACCATTGCATATAACATATTCCACAACATTACTATATTGTTTAATATATATTATATTAAATCCAACATTTAATAATTACAAATAATATATATTATACACTAGTAAACACAAAATAATAATATTCTTCTGAATATAATAATTAATAAACTCTACACTAACATAATTATTATAGTTATTTAATAATAATATATACATACAATTATTAAAAATCTTTATTTTTAATTTAAATATCCATTCCAACCACTAAATATCCAAATTTCTATCTATTTATCTATTAGATAACATTATAAATAACCAATTCTTTATTGATGTATTAATATTATTAATATACCAATTAAATTAATAATAAATATTTTTAAAAATAATAAATAATAAAAAAAAAATATTATATGTATTAATATATTTAATAATAATTATCAATTTATAATTACTATATTATTTTAAATATTAATTTTTAAATTTTAATAAAATTATTATTTTTAATAATTATATACTATTTATAATAAAACTTTTTTTATTTATATTATATAATATATTTTTTATAATATTATATTTTTATTTAGTATCCATGAATAGCTAATAGAATTTATTAATAAAAATTAGATTATTAGCTCTAACTCAAGCATTATTTAATATACATAAATATATAAAATATAATTTTATATATTTTTTTATTTAATATTTTTTAATATTTTGATCAACAAACTTAATAATTATATTATATATTATATCCATATACAATAAAAATTCTCAATTATATAATTATACTATTTATTATACTAATATTTTTTTAATTTCTATAATTAATATTAGCTGTTATTGATATACTATAATTTGATTATTTATTTTACCATTGATCTTATATACCAATATTATATACAGAACATCATATATATATACAAATGTATATATAAAAAAAAAGTCTTTTTTTTTATATATGTATATTATCATTTGTATGTTTTTTTTAAAGGTTACTTGGTTGATATGATAATATATATATTAAATAAATTGATAATGATTTTGGGATTGTTGGGTTATGGTAGTAATGGTAGTAGTAATAACAGTAGTAATGGTGGTGATAATGGTGGTAATAATGGTGGTAGTAATGGTAGTGGTAATATTAATGATAGAAATATGATATAGAGATTCTATATTATAGTCAAAATATAATGTAGTATCGAGATAGGGTAAATAATATATTTTATAAAAATGTAAAATTTTAAAATTTAAAAATTAATATTAATTTAAATAATATATGAAAAGTTCTAAAATTTTAAAATATTATTCTTTATAGTAGTTTTTAAATTGTATAATTTTTAATTTTTTTTTTATGTAATAATTAATTTATAATAATTTTTTGAAATTTGAAATTTACTGTCTTACTTCCTGATATGTCTCACTTCCTGATAGAAATCGTTATTGTGATAATTTTAAATATTTATAAAGTTAATAAAATTGTTAAAATTAGAATTATATTATTATTAGATATGATTTATATATATAGTTATTTTAACTAAAAAAACTGTATTTTTAAATATTTAATTAAAAATAAATAATTAATTTATAACTTATTAATTATTTAGAAAATTTTTAAATCATTTTAAAAAACTTTATTTTAATTTTTGGTATTTTTAATATATAAAGAAAAATATTTTTGTTAATAAATTGTTATAACTTACCCAATTATTTTATAATAAAGAAATATATTAATAAAAAATTAAATTTTATAAATTTATTTATAGTTAAAAAGATTATTTTTTTATAGTTTTTTATTTTTGGATTAAAAAATATAATAAAAAAAAAATAGTTTTAAAAATTTAATAATAAAGATATTAAAATAAAAAAAAATAAAATTTAATATATTATTTTTTATTTTTATAATTAATTATATTTAGAATAATATTAATATAAAAATAATATAAAAAAAGGTTAAGAAAATTTAAATTTAATATATTTATCCCTTTAATATAAATATTAATATATTTATATCCAATATCTTTTTTACAATATTTTTAAATTTTTATTAAGAAAATTATTTATAATAGGAATTTTTTTGATTAAAGTTTTAAGTAATTTTTTATTAACAAATTAAAATAATTATGTTACACCTGTCCCAAATCTTCTTAATAGGATTTTTTAAAATAGTTAGCTCACTTTGTTAAGCTGTTTTTTCTATTTAATTGTTTAAGTTTTAAAGGGGAATATGTGTATTTATAAATAAATAAGTAAATAGTGTAAAAATGTAATAATATATAAAAATAAAAATGTTTTTAGATATTTAAATATATTGGGTAAATAATTAAGTAAGTTGATTGATGAGATTTTAAAGAAAATTAAAAACCATTATTATTTAAGAATTCTTATATATATAATGAAATTTTATGTGAATGAGTGTATATATTTATAAAATAAGATATTATTATATTAAATAAAATTGTTTGATTAGTTAAAAATGTTTAATCAGATTAAGTTATTAAATCAAGTAATTGTAGGTTAATTAATAACACAAAATATTATTAGATAATTTAATAATATAGATATTAAATTATTATATTTAAAATAAAAAATATTTTTAAAAAATAAATATAAATATAAAAAAATAAATTGATAATTTTAATAAGTAGGATTTTAAAAAATTATAATTTAAATAATCCTATAAGATAAAAAAATAATAAAATAAAAAATATATTTATTATACTAAAATATTTTTATATTAAAATAAAATATAACTAAACCATAATATTATTTTTTTTTTTTATATAAAATTTTTTTATAAACAAAATATAATACCATATAAAATAATAAAATTAAAAAAAGATTTTATATAAAAAATATTTTTATATAAAAATTTTATAAAAAAGAAGATTTTATAAAATTTTTTTTTATACAGATATGTTTTTTTTATAAAATAATATGATTATACAATAGTAATAAAAATTAAAATTTTAAATTTAAACTTTTAAATAATCTTATAAAAATAATTGATATATTTTTTATTATAAATATAACATTAAAAAATCAAAAAATCAAAAATCTTTATTTATTAAAATAAAAAAGAAATTTATATAGTTTATAATTAAAAAAAAATTAATTATTATTATTACTTATAATTATTATTTGGAAAATAATTATAAATATATTATAATAAAAAATTTAAAACATTATATAATTTATATTAAATAAAATAAATTAAATTATAATATAATTTTTTATAAATATTAATTTATAAAAATATTTAAAATTTTTTTTAATAATTTAATTAATTTTTTTTTTTTAATAAAACATATTTTATAAATTAGAAAATAATAGAATTAAAAAATTTTTTTAATTATTTTAAAAAACCTTAGGTAGAAGTATAAAAATATTAAATAGATTTATTAAAATTTTAACTATAACTTTCTAAAATATTAAAAAAATTTTTAAATAGTAATAATTAACATAATTTATTATTAACAATAAATAAATTTTATTATTAAAAAATATTAAAAAAATATTTTTTATGTAGAGGTAGCTTTATATAAAAAAAATATAATAAATAGATTAAATGAAATAATTTTAAAAAAAGGGATTGAGGAGGTAATATAAAAATTATTAAATTATTTTTATAAAAATTTTTTTAGATTATTTAATAAATATTTAGTGTATAATAAAAAATAAAATATTATTTAAAAAATTAAAATAAAAAATTCTTTTGTTTTTTTAAAAGTTAATATAGGTTTTAATATTTTAAAAAAGTTTATTAATTTGTGTTGTTGCTGTGGTAGAGCAGCCATTCTCATAGGCAGTTATAGCCGGGTCATGCCCTCTATAAGAGGCAGGTAGTAGTGAGTGCCTTGGCACTCGCTACCCCTATATCTGTCTTATAAAAAATATTTTACAAAAATAGAACCTATTAACAAGATTAATAGATATAAACCTACATATTTTCCGTAATAGAAACTATTTTATTATATATACCCCATTAATAACATATTATAAAAATAATTTTACTTTTTTACAAATTCTATCACATCTTTCTATGCATATATTTTTATATAATTATATTAGTAATTATATTAAATACATTATCTTCCAACAATTTGTTTTATAAAATTGACCTCTTTAATTACAAAAAAGGAAACTACTTTATATAAAAATCTTCCATTTTTTTAAAATTATACATAATTTTAAAAAAAGAAATTTACCTTTATATTCTTATAGAGGAAAATATTTTTACAATAAAAAATGTGTTTTAAACAAATTTATTTTTAAAATTTCACCATTAATTAAATTGAAATAAAAATATTTTTAATAAAATAAATTGTTTTTTTGTAGAGGTTTATACAATTAATATTCTGATGTATATAATTAATAATTGATTTAAGGACCCTTTTTTAAATAAAATTTTTAAAAAAAATCATAAATTATTTATATTAAAAGTTTTGTTTTTTAAATGAAAATTCTATTTCTATATTAAAAAATAAATTTTAAAATATAAAAGCTGTTAAATAGAAAAATTTTTATAAAATTGTTACCAAATTTTTTAGAAATATTAACAATTTTGAAAAAAAAAAAAAAACTTTATTAAATAACAAGAGTTTTGTTGATATAAATTTTTTACATATTTTATAATTGTTTTTAGAGTAATGAATAATGAATTTATTATTTAACTTACCAAAATTTGGAAAATTTTTAACCTCCATAATTTAAAAAAGTATACATACTAGAGTTATTGTAAATAATTTATTAATGTTTTTTTTATAAAGAGAAATAAAGAAGATTCTTTAAAAACACAAAATCACTCTATTATAATATATACCACTATCTTAGACCATAAAAGCAATAAGTATTATAGAGAAAATTTGGAAATTTTGAAACCAAATATTTCTAAATTAGAAAATAGAAGATTAATTGGAAAGAGGTTTAAAATAAACCTTTATTTGGAAAAAGGGAAGCCTTTTTTTAAAAAGGTGGTGGTGAATTCTTGTAAATATTGCAAATTTAAAGATAATATTTTTTTTATAATTATATAAAAGAGAATTATAAGAAAAAGAATTTTAGCAAAATGCCACTTAAAAAAAATAAAAAAAAAAAAATTATTTTAATTTTTTGTGTAATAGAAAATTTTTGTAATCATGATTATAGGGTATATAAAAACATTCTCTCCTTAATACAATATTTATAAAATAAATAATATATTGATTTTAAAATTAATAATTGAATATCAAATGATATGAATTTTTTTATAATGTATTATTTTTTTTCTGTTAGAAGAAAGATTTTACTAACAAACAACTCTTATATAGAAATGTATGGGATAGGTATTGTTTTAATAAAAACTAAGAATCATAAAATAAAAAAAAATAAAATACTTTATGTATTTAATATAGTTCTAAATTTAATATTAGTAAAAAAGCTTATTAAATGAAAATTTGAGGTAAACTTTGGAGAAAATTATTGTTTTATAATATATTAAAATTTTGTTATAGGTAAATGTTTTGAAGATTTAGAGATTGGATTTTATAAAATAGTAAAAACAAGTGCATAATTGTAATTTTTTTTTATAAAAGAGCTGGAGTTAGACTTCATATTGACCTTTTAAATAAGGAGTGTAGTAGTTAAAAAACAAGTATTTAAAATAAATGAGGTATCATTTTCAAAAACATTAAAAACCTGGCATTGTAGACCTCCATTTTAAAGTGGTTAAAAAAATCCTTAACATTTTTGGTATAAAAAATTTTATATTTTTGGATAGAGTGAACCATATCTGTGAACCATATATCTATAGCAAGTAAACAGCTATATTAAATAAAAATCTTGCTTATTAAAGAACCACCCGTCCATTAGAGTTAGTTCATATAGACAGTATGAGACCATGGTAAATAGCTGCTTTGCAAAATAGGTACAAGGATAAGAACTTTGATAAATCAGTTATTTCTCATGCAAAGTATGTTTTAATAATTATAGATGATTATAGTGGATATAAGTGGATAAAATTCTACTTCACAAAAACTAAGTTTAGAAATGAATTCATTCAGTGGGTTATTATGGAAGAACGACATCTGAATCAGAAGGTAATTTATATTAAAATCAATAATACTCTAGAATTTATTTTTGTTGATATAGAAGATTTTTGTGGTAGTTAAAATATAAAATTTAAAATTAGTGTACCTTATGTCTAAGTATAGAACAAAAAGGTTGAAAAAGTAAATTGCTTTATAAAAAAAATGGGCAGTTTTATGATGATAGAATTTAAATTATTAGAAATATTTTAGGTAGAAGATTTCAAAATAGTAGTATATATTTTTAATAAATGTTCCATAAATTAGAAAAAATTTTCTAATATAGAACATAATTTAAAATTAATATTTTATGAAAGATTTAACAATTAGGTTCCAAGATATGAAAATTTTTATTTTTTTGGATATTATATTTATGTAATTATTTTTAAAGAAAAAAGATAAAAATATCTTTTTTAATATAAAGTATAAAAAAATATATTAATAAAATACATTAAATTAATTAATTAATATAAAATATAGGACTTCTTAAAAAGAGTAATCTCAATTATAAAAAATATATAAATAATGGAAAATCTTTTTTTAACAAAGAATAATTATAATTTTTATTTTAAGAATTGGAAAAAATCATTTTTTAAAAAGTTATTTTTGATTAAAACATTGCTTATTGAGGGAAAAAAAAGCTATTATAGAAGAAAAAAAAAATTTATTTTAAAAAAAATCCAAAAAAATAATTATTTTTAATAAAAAAAATAGTTTAATTGGAGAAATAGATGATTAAGAAAAAAAAAATGAAATTATATATTTTTGAAATAAATAATAATAAAAAAATTATACTTAATATTTTTTTAAGATTGAGAGAGATATTAAAATATGTTTTTATAATAATACCTTTTATTTTAAAAAGTATAAAAAAAAAAGGTATGAATTGAATTAATTAATAATTTTTTGTAATTTAGTTGGAGCTTTTTATAAAAAAAAAAAATTTAAGGAGATTTTTATGTTTGAAAGTTTATGTAGTTAAAACAATTTATATATTAAATTAGATGAAATTTTAAAATTTAAAGGTTATTTTAAAATTATTTAATATTTTTAAATAGAAAAAAAATTGTATTTAAAAAGACCACCTTTCTAAAAGAAAACCAAATGTTTATGGAAGTAAATTTGGTATTTTTCAAATATAAATATATAAAAATATAGTGGATTTTTAAAAAGAAAATAAAAATTGATAAGAGTTTGCTTTATAAAGTTAGGCTGGTAATAAAAAAATATAAATAAAAATATAAAATATATTATATTTAAATTTATATTTTAATAGTAAATTTATGAATTATTAAAATATTGTTAGTTTTTATAGTAAGTATAAATCTTCATATATACCAAATAAATATGAAAACAACCTTTTTCAATGTTATTTTATTTTTAGAAAAAAAGATATATATGGAATTATCTATTGGATATAAAAATAAAAACTTTATCATAATAGTACTACTTTTATTAAAATTTTTATATGGTTTGAAACAGGTTTTATATTTATAAAATTAAGAGTTTTATTCTTTCCTAGTATCCAATATTTTCCTATTTAAAATTAAATGTTCTTGGGTAAACAAATATCTTTATATTAAAAAAAATATAATTATAATAATTTACATAAATAACCTTCTATTATTTTTAAAAAATCTTTTTAAAATAAAATAAGTTAAAACTATTTTTAAAAAAAAATATAAGATAAAAAATATAAAAGAAATTAAAAAATTTTTTAATATAAAAATAATTTATAATAAAAAAAAGAACTAATTACATATAAATTAAATAAACTATATATATTTTATTTTAAAATAATATAAATTTTTAGAAATAAAAGCAAAAAATATATTTCTATTTTCAAAAATAATTCTTTTTAAAAATTAGTAGTTAAAAAAGCCTCTATTTTTTGTAAAAATAATTCTCTATAAAAACATATTTGATAGCACAAATTATATTATTTAAGAAATATGTTTTGATATAATTTATACCACCACAAAATTAAAATAATATTTATATACCTTTTAAGAAAAATATTGGAAAATTATGATATAACTCTACAAATATATATTTAATTTTATAAATATAGGTATAATTTATAAAAAAGCAGACTTAATTTTAAGGGGGTATTTTAACGCCAACTAAACCCAGATTATAAAATCTGAAAAAATAAATCGGAGATTTATGTTAAAATATACATATAACCTCTATAGAATAATAGTCTTATAAGCAAATTATAAACTACAATAACCATTTTTAATATAGAGATAAAAATAATTACAAGTAATTATATTGGTAAAATAACCATATAATTTCATAAATTACTAAAAAACATTCACAATAAAGTAAAGTACCCTCTCTAAAAAAACAAAAACATATTATCCACTAACCTTTATATAAATAATAGAAACACTATCATAATGTCCATTAATCCAGACAATCAACAGAAAACCAAGCATTATGATATCGCATACTTCTAAATAAAAAACAAGTTCATAATAAAAAACTCTTTCTAATTTTCATACTTACTACTGAAATAATAGTGGACATATTTACATATTATTTTTACTTTTTTATATAAAACACATCATAAATCTTGGTATGGTGAAACTATAAAATTTGAAAACTTTAAAATAAAAAAAAGAAGGGTTTTAAATAAAACACCCAAAATATTTATTATATTATTCTAAAAATAATAAAAATAATATAAAAATAATATAAAAAAAAAAAAAAAANTAATAATTCCAAAATTTTAAAACTTTAAATGCCAATTCAAATTAAAAGAAACATTTTAAACTAAGAGTTTCCCACATATTAAATTAAGATTGCTGGATTTTTTAAAAAAAAAATTTGTTATATAAATTTTTTTAAATTAGTTATTATACTTACATTTATAAAAAACAGTTTTTATATATACCATTAACATAAACATTAACTATATTCTTAAAACTTATTAAAACATAAACTCAAACATAAATTTTTTGTAATTAAATATGTTTTTAGGTAAAAAAACTTTTTACTAATAGTAATAAAAATGGTAAAAAAGGTAAAGGAAGAGTTTTTGTTTTAGCAGTAGGAAGAATTTATATAGGAAAAGTAATATAATTTGTTTTATATTATATAAAATAAATAATAATAATAAAAATTTATAAAAAATGGGTAAACAAATAAAAAAAAAAATAAATAAAAAAAGGGTTTATATTTAATACCCCTAAAATAAAAAATATTTTTTTAATAAAATTATAAATAAAGTAAAATGAAGTATAAATTAAGTAAATACTAATTATTGTGTCAAAGATTAATTTATAAAAAAAATAAAATTACAATCAAATAAAATTATATATTAAAGATATAAAGTATATTTATATAAGAGTAAGATTTATATTTTATTTTATGGTTTTAAAAAGATTATATATAAACATGGTTATAATAATTAATAGTAAATTTATTAAAATATTTTTAATATGGAATAAAAATTTTATAGTAATTAATAAAAATTTTTATATAATGTTCCAAAATTATATTATTTGTGAGGGTATTAGAAAGATTTGTAGTGATTGGGGTAATAATTTTGTTAAAGAAAGTAAAAATAAAACTAGGAGTAATATATAGAGGAAAGAAAATAAAAAAGAGGAATAAAAATAAAAATATATATATATATATATATATTTTATTATAAAAAAGAATATTTTAAAAAGTATGTTTGTAAATATTATAGAATGAAATTTTATAGGTATTATATGGATTGTTTTAGAATTTTTACTTTATAACTGGTAAACTGGAGAATAGAAAATTTATCAATCAAGAGGTATAAATTTAATAAGTAGAAATTTTATAATAAGGTATTTAAAAAAAATATAGCTTTTATAGAAAATATAGTCATAAGCTAAAATTATAAGTATATTTTATAAAAATATTAATAATACTACTCAAGAAATACAAAATTAATAAATATTATAAATATAAATATAGTATAGAACATAATTTTATTATAAACTTTATTATATATAATAAGTTTATATATAAGTAATAACAAAACTATAAATTAAAACTATAAAATAAAAAATTCTAAAGTATAGTTATATAGAAAAAACTACTAACATAGTTAATAAAATAAGGAGTTTTTAGATACTATTATAATAAAAATATAAAACATCTACAACAAAACCTTATTATAAAATGTTGTAACAAAGCTCTCCCAACATAATAAACTCCAAGCAGAAATCCAATCGGCCAGAGGAACCCTCAGAATGACCATAGGAAATATCCAAGCAATACTATGGTTAGAAGAAAAACCACATGATGTAATACAAATTATAAACCCAAAATAAAAAAATATTTAAATTTAAATTATATAATTTATAAAATTATATTATTATTATTATTTTAGTATATATGGTAAAAATTTGTTTAAATTTTTACTCTATATAGACTTTTAAACTATTAAAAAATAATTTATACTTAATTTAGTATATTGTATATCCAAATGTCTAGTTTAGACTTATTTCCTGTTTAGTTTAATATTTTATATTTGAATATTTAATTCATAAATTTAATTTTTGTTTAATTCAATATTTTATATTTGAATGTTTAATTCATAAATTAACCTTATATCCAATTCATTTTATTATTTTCTTTATTAATTATCTATTTAAACTATCATATTTACTATTATATATTTAAAAATTAAACAATAATTTAAATATTAATCTATATATATATTAGTATATTTACCTTACTTTGTAATATTTATATATTACTTTAATATTTTAATTAACTTTTATATAATTTTTTACATTTTATTGCTTTATAACCCTATCAATCTAATATTTAAATATTAATACCTGAATTTAAAGCTTTTAGTAATAAAAATGCTGAAAAAGAAAATATTATCATTACTTTTTCAAAATTTATTATCAAACAAATTAAAATTATAATAGTAATTTTCAAATATTTTAGAAATAGCATGTTATTAGCAGTATTTGTAACTGTTTTTAGTATTAAATTTCTAGATTTGGATTTTTTTGATAGTATGAAGTTATATGAACTTTACAATTTTTTAACCTAATTTAATAATAAATATAAAGGAGAAGTAACTAAATTTACTATTTTTTAAAAGAAGATTATATATGTTGTCAATTTTTTAAAAGAAAATTCAGCAGAGTTGGCCTTTAACAAATATAACATTAATGAAAGGGAATAAAGTTGAAATATTTATGTTGATTTTATTACCTAACTTAAAAAAGCCTTTGGAGATTTAGATTTTGTTGGAACAACAAAACAAGAATTTAGGAACCTTAAATAAACCAATAAATTATTCTTTTCATACCTTATTGAATTTAGATGTTTTATAAAATAACTAAATTATAATGATGCTGTTTAAATAATTTATTTATAATATAGATTATATATTGAAATAAAAAAATTCCTTATTATATATAATATCTTTTTTAAAAATTTTGATGATTTTGTGGTTTTTTATCAAAAATTTAATAATAATTGATAAATTTTGGATGTAAAAAAGAAGTTTAAATATTAAGCCAATATTGGTTTATTCTGAAAATAGGTACCACTTTAGATTTTTTAAGGATTATTTAACTGTTTTAATTTTATTAATTTTTTATTATAGATTTGGGGTAATAATTATTTTGGTTTAGGATTTATGGATTAATCTATTGGTAATATTTAAGGATAATTAATTTAAAAAAAAAAAAATAGATATTGTATCCAAAAATTCTATTTATATTGTGTTAAAAGTGGATACTTTATTAATAATTATTTAAATAAATAAGTTTTAAAACCTTTTAAAAAATTTACAAAATAAATTTTTTACAATTTTTATTTGTAATTAAAATATTTAAAAATTTATTTATAAAAACATTTAAAATGAGATAGTATTTATTTTAAAATATTAATAATAAGAAAATATTAAAAAAGATAGGAAAAAAAGATGTTTAATTATATTTTGTGATATATGGGAAGGTAGATTTTTATTTGTTATTTTAAAAAATATTTAGTTTTGAAGAATATTATAAATTTTTTTTATATTTTAGAATTTATTTTTTTATTTAAATTTTGAAGAATTTAAAATTTTATTTAAATTATATATTAAAATTTTTATTATTTTGTATTTTTATTTCCAAAAATTTGTTAAAACTTTTATTTGTTTGGATAGTGGTAATATAGGAATATATATGAGTTGTAAATTTGTAATTAAAAATAATTTTTTATTTTATCTTAAGAAGATTCTTAAATCTATAAAATATTTTAATAAAAATAAAAAATTAATTAAAAAAATAATTTAATTTAAAATAAAAATTTAGGATTATGAAGAAATTATTAATACTGATGTTGTTAATATTATTAAATTTTTTAATTTGGGAAAATTATGGTATAAGAAATATAATGTTTAAATTGATTGGAAAAAAAATTAAGTATATTTGAAATGTTTATTTAAAATTATAATTGTTAGTGTTGAAGTTTTTAAAAGGATTATGAAATAAAAATTTATTTATATTATTTATGGTTTAAAACAAAAATGGAAATAGGTTATTTATATTAATGATAAAATTAAAATTGGAGAGTTTGTTATATTATTTAGGGAATTTTAAAATTTAATAGAAATATTTTTTTTTAAAAAAAAAGATATATTACTATTTTAAAGGAAGGAAAATATAAAAATTTTTATATTATAAGATATTAAGTTAGTTTGGAAATTTTTACAATCAATAAAGAATATTTTAAAATTTTTAAATTTTGGATTAAAGAAAATATGGTTAAAAAATTTATCTAAAAATTTAATAGTTTATGGGGAGTACCCATATTCTTTATCCCTAAAAAAGATAAAATATTATAATTTTGTATAAATTAAAAAAAATTAAATATTATTATTATTAAAAATTAATATTCTTTACTATATATTAATAAAATTTTTAATAAACTTAAAAAAACCAAATATTTTATTTAACTAAATATCTATAAAATATACAATTAAATCAAAATAATAAAAAAAAACAAAAAAAAAACAATTTTTTAAACCAAATATAATTACTTTAAAT
This sequence comes from Arthrobotrys sinensis, assembly GCA_036971225.1. Taxonomy (NCBI): domain Eukaryota; kingdom Fungi; phylum Ascomycota; class Orbiliomycetes; order Orbiliales; family Orbiliaceae; genus Arthrobotrys; species Arthrobotrys sinensis. The sequence goes on along the minus strand of JAJTTV010000007.1, from coordinate 2,216,886 downwards.
TCCAAATTGTATATTTTAAATTAACCAATACATTAGCTATTTTTTAAGCTTACATTCACAAAACCCTACAATTTTTTTTAAATAAATTTTATATAATCTACCTCAATAATATCTGTATCTATAACAACTTAAGAAAAAAACATATTTAATATATCCAAAAAATTTTAAAAACCCTAATAAAAATAAAATTTTATATAAAACTTTTTAAATACAAATTTTTTATTAAAAAAACTAAATTTTTGGGTTATATTATAAAAAGTGATAATATTAGAATAAATCCAACTAAAATTTAAAATATATTTAATAAAAAAAAACCAAAAAAAAAAATTCAAAATTATCAAAAAAATATAATTTTTTTTAAAATTTATAAATTTTTATCAACAATTTATTAAAAATTACACAAAAATAGTTAAATTTTTTTATAACTTAACTAAAAAAAATTAAATATTCTACTAAAAAAATAAAAAAAAATAAACCTTCTTAATACTTAAACAAACATTCACAACAAAACCCATCTTAAAATATTAAAATTTTAAATTAAAAATATATATAAAAATAAATATTTTAGATTTTATTTATTATCACGGCCTCCCCATACTGAGTATGGCTTAGCATAACAAACATCTCAACCTGGACTTTGTTCACCACCTCCCCAACCTCACATAACAAGCACAGAAAAGGATACACCCAATTATGAGCTACATCCAGAAAAATATTTACAAATTTGTATACAAATATTTATTTTATTAATTTTGTTTTAGAATACAAAAGCATACATTCCAGCACAATATATCTTAATTGGGTTACTTAACCCAATCAAATTATATATGTTAATAAACAAATATGTTTGTTAAACCCTATTAATTTATTCTCCCTTGATAGAAAGTTTAGATCATATCAACATATCACCTTACTTTATATATAACTTCATCATATATATAAGAATTTTTGAGTGATGATAATTCTTAGTTTATTTTAAAACTTCATTGGTTAACTCATTTAATTATCTATTTAATATATTTGAGTATCTAAAAACACTCTTATTTTTATATACTATTACATTTTTACACCACCTATTTACTTACTCATAAATATATATACTTCCTTTTTGAGATTTAAGCAGTTAAGTAAAGAAAATAATTTAATAAAATAAACTAACTATTTTAAAAAATCCCACAAGGAAAACCTAGGACAGGTGTAATATTTTGACTAATCCAATTCTCAAAAACAGAAAAATATATATATATAAAAAACAATTCAAACTACATAAAAAAAAAATACTACAAAAACAAAAAAAAATATCCCCATAAAAAAAAAGATTAATTTTAAAAAAAAATAAAATTGCAACAATATAGCAATCTTATAAAAATAGATAAATAATAATCTAGAACACTTATTATTATATAGATATTCAAGCAGTGACAATAACATTAAATCATACCATTTTAAAAATACCATAAATAGAATAAATAATTAATTAAGCTAATTTATAATAGAAATGTCTACAGTAATCACCAACATCCCCATCCAAAATATAGAAAATACCAATGGGTAGTTTGGACTTATAAACCAGCCGCCTTAACACCCCCTTCAGGAAGAAGGAAACAAAAAACACAATGAAAAAAAAAAAAAAAAAAGAAAACCCATTAGAAGGAATGATTTCACAGGAAATTATCAAAATGATAATTAACATAAAAAAATGAATTATGTACCTTAAGAATCCTTCTCTAGAAAAGATTTACAAACCACCAAAACTAAAAAAATTAATTAAATATAAAAAATAATCTAAGAAATTTGATTAATTTTTTAATTAATTTGATAATTTTTTTACATTTTAATTAAAAAAATTTCCAAATAATGAAGTTAAAATCAAATTTATTAGTATATATTTTGAAAATATTGTTTTTTAAATATATTTTTTTTATTAAAAAAAATTTAAATATACTTTTGAAAAAAATTGTTTAATAAAAATTTTAAATATTATTAGAGTTTTTAGTTTTTATACCAACTTTATTAAATTTTTTTGATAAAAATATAGATATAAAAATAAAAAGGAAAAAATATTTTACAAAATTAATAATATTTAGCAAATTAAATTTATATGAATGTATTTTTAATTTTTTGATTAATACATTTTTTTCACCAAATATAATGATAAATATCTTTTTTACTAAACCCAAAATAAATTTAAATTTTATTTTTAAATTAAAATCTTTAAATATAAAATAATCAAAAATAATTTTATCTATTAAAAAATGTAAATATATATTATCAAAATAAATGATATTATTAATCAAATTAAAAATACTAATTTTTAATTTAAAATATTTCAAAAAATTACCTTAAATCTATTTTGACTATTTAACAAAAAAAAATCCACTTTTAAAAACAATAATACCAATCCCCCAAATAATTAATAAAAAAAAAATAATTTAAAAAAATGGTAACCAAAAAAAACTTTTAAATTAGTTTTTATAAATCTGAATATTATTAGAAATTTCCAGAAAAAACACAACATTAATAAACCACCAAAATCTAATAAATCTCTTTATTAAAAATACAATAAAGAAAACCATTTTCAGTGAAACTACCCATAAAATAATATATAATATAAAAATCAGTTCCACAATATTGAAAACCAAAAGATTATTTTAATTTAAATAACCCAATCTAATACCCAAAACTTTAAACAAGTTTAATAATAAATTTTAAAAAAACAAACTCCATTACCACTTTTAAAAAAATTTAATTTAAATATTTAAATATTTACCTTATAATCCACTACCAACAATAAAGAAAAAAGGATATAAGTTAATCCCTCCTCAAAACATTTCTCTCACTTTTCTAATTAAAAAAAATATTATTGGCTTTAGAATAATTTTTTTTAAGGATAATATATTTTTTACTAACAATAATTTAACAGATAGTTCTACCAAACATATCTCTACCATAATTCCTACTACAAACAACTAATCCATAAACAACCTAAACCACTTCAATATTTAGTAATACATCTTAAAACATAATTTAAAATTATACATAATAAACCTATTTTCAATAAAAATTTGGATATACACCTCAGTAATTAAAATAATGACAAATTCTAGAAAAAAAATAGAAAAGGAAAAAAAGGAATTTAAAAAATTCATAATAAATTTAGACAAAAAAGAATGATACTACCCCAATTATAGAAAAGATACCCTGCAATAAATAAAGCAAATTGATAAGAAAAACATTAAGCTATACCAACATTGCTACATTATAAAAACTGCCAGAATGGTAGGATATAATTTTGTTAAAAAATTTAAATAACCTGAAAAAAAAGAATATTAATATACTACTCTTTATACTATAACCAAACTTTATAGAAAAAAAATGGCCTATAACTGATAAATATATTATTTCTTTATCCAACATTTTGAAATTATTATTAATCAATATAAAATTCTTTGTATAATTATCGGATGGGAAGACTTTCTAAAAACACAGTTTTGTCATTTTTGTAAGAAAATCCCTGTAAACTATGGATTATATAATAAATAATTTTTTTTTTGTTAAGATTGTTATTACAATTGGTACTAAATTATTAAATATGGAATTGTAATTAATCTTTTTTAATGGTATTAAATTATACTATATGGATATTAATATTACAAAAAGTTTCTTTTTATATGGATTTAAATGATATAATATTAAAGAAAGTGTGAAAAGAATAATTATAATTAAAATCAAATTTACTTTAAAAATTATTAAAAAAAATATTTTGATCACATCCCCTATTTTCCTATAATTTATGGATAGATCTACTAAATTCAGTAAATATATTAAAAAAATGAATATGAAGGAATACTTATATTTATTATATATGAAGGATTTGAGTTATATAAATATTATATTATAGAATAAATAGGACAAACAAAAAATTAACACATTTTTGAATTCTTTACTAACACTTTTATTAAATGGTAGTACCTTTTTTACCCCAAAAATTTTAAGAAATATGAAAAATTCAAGAATTACATAAAAAAAACACAAAAAGAACAATAATGATAAATATTTATAAGAATTATATTTTTTTTTTTTTTTTTAGAGTTCCCATTAATGCTTCAAATTTCTTGAGATGAGATAGAAAGGACAAATTTATAAACAAATTTGATGAATATAATTTTAACTTAAAATTTAAAAATTCTAAATAAGAATTTTATTTAGATAATTATTTTATAAAAAATAATTTTTTTCTAAAAAATTTAAATTAAAATAATTTTAAAAATAGATGTTGTCTAAATAATTTAGTTTTTGTATTACAAATTAAAAATTAATTTAAACTCTTATACTTATTTTAAAAAATTATTTTATAATTTTTGTTAATATTAATAAAAATGTTGTCAATATTTTCGTTGATAGCAGAATAAAAACCTATTATATCAACTTTTAAATAATTAAATAATTTAATTTACCAATAAATCTCAAAGAAAACCCTATTTATGTTACAATTTTTAACCAGTTTCCCCTTAGGAATGGTCATTTACAAAATAATTTTTTCACTTTTTATTAAAAGATATTTCAAAACTATTACTATGGATATCCTTGACCTTATATATAATTTAATTTTCGGATATAATTGATTATATGAGCATAATTTAAATATTAGTTGGAAATAATAAACTATCAAATTTTTTTAATATAATTACTAATAGTTTTAAAAAAAAATATAATTTACTAAGTTAAAGATGGGATAAGAAATCCATCTATGCCTTACCTAACAAATGTTACAGAAAGAATTAAAAATCTAACTCAAAAATAAATCTTGTTCTATTAAAATTGTTTTCTTTAAAACCAAAGAACTAGTTTAACTTTATAAAGGAAAAATACCTGAATAGATTAACAAATTGGTTTAATAAATATTTAAACCTTTTAGAGAAAATGAACCATTACCTAAAATCAACTAATTCACATATATTATTTTTTTAAAAAAAAGAATATAATTAAAATTTTTATTTATTTATACTTACATAGAAGAAGAAACTACTGCTTTCCAAAAATATATTGAAGAAAACCTCAAAAATGGATACATCTAACCTTCCAATTTACTAATTGGATATCCTATATTATTTATACCAAAATTAAATGGAAAGTTTTGGATTTATATCAATTACTGAAGTTTAAATATTATTATTATCAAAGATACTGGCCTTTTTTTACTTATTAGTGAATCTTTTAATCAGTTTAAAGAAGCTAGACATTTTACTAAACTTAACATTATTAATGTCTATTATAATATATAAATCAATTTTAGAAAAGAATGGAAAATTGTATTTAAGTACTGTTATAGACTTTTTGAATATTTGGTCATGCTTTTCAGTTTAACTAATGTTTTAGTCTTCTTTTAGATATTTATGAACCACATCTTGTGTAATTATATTAACAAAATTTGTATTGTTTACTTGGATGATATCTTTATTTATAGTAAGATTAAGGAAGAATATTATAAATATGTTAATTTAGTTTTAAAGGTATTTGATGAATGGAATTTATGAGTTGCTTTAAAAAAATCTTAATTTGATGTACTAGAAGTTGAATTTTTAGGAGTTATAATTATATTTAATGAAATTAAAATGGACTTTAAGAAGGTTTAAACCATTTAGGATTGGCCTAAGTTTGAGAATGTTATTGATATGTAATTATTTTTAAAACTTTATAACTATTATTATTATTTTATTAAAAAATACAGTTTTATATCTGCCACTTTTATTGAATTTATAAAAAAGAATGTCAAATTCAAAATAATATTTTCAAAAATAAAAGTTTTTTAAACTTTTAAAAAAACTTTCATTTTTGTATTTATTCTTCAACTCTATGATTTGGCTTTATTAACCAAAGTAGAAACAAATATTTTAGTAGCAGTTCTAAAAACTTGTTTACTCTAGTTCCATTTAGACAATAAATGGCACCCAATTACCTACATTTTTCACAAATTTGATGCTATGTAATTCTAATATCCTATTCATGATAAAGAACTTATAATTATTATGGAAACATGCAAGAAATGGTGTATCTACTTTCAAACTAAAAAACTTTTTACTATCCTATCCAATTATAAGAACTTCACATACTTCATGACCATCAAAGAATTTAATCAAAAATAAGTTCAATAATAGAAAACCCTCAGCAAATACAATATAAAAATAATATATTTTAAAGAAAAAGAAAATATTCTAACCAATACCATCAGCTGCTGACCAGATTTGATAAAAAATATTGAACTAGATAAGGGAGTTATCCTTAAGAAAGAATAAAATTATATTATTATTAATAAAGCTTTCAATCTTACTAAATATTTTCTTAAAAATTTTTTTTATGAAAGATTCCTTAAAACCTACAAAGATGATCCTATTTTAAGAAGAATTCTGAAAAACTTAATAGATCTTCCAAAATACTTTAAAATTTAAAATGGAATCATTTTATTCAGAGATATTTTCTATATTCTGATAAAAAAACTACAAATAGAAATTATCTTCTAATATTATGATATACTAACATATGGTCATCTAGGAATTGATTGTACCCAAGAATTAATTATTAAAACTTATTTTTGGCCTAAAATGCACAAATATATTAAAGAATATATCAAGACATGCGATATGTACTACAAAAATAAACCAAATCAATATAAACCCTATGGAATACTATAATCTTATGATGTTTTTAGTGCACTTTTTGAAGTTATTATCTATAACTTTGTTCAAAAATTGTTACTAGTATGCGATCCTCTAATCAACACATTATATAACGAAATTCTGGTTATAACTGACAAACTGACCAAAATAGTTATTTTTTATACCCTAAGATAATTAATGGAGATCCAAAGAACTTCAACAGGTCTACAACTAATATGTTTTTAGCAAATATGGTGTACAAATGAAGCATATTTCTGATTGAGATTTCTTTTTTATCAGCAAATTCTGGCAGTTATTAATGAATTAAACTGGTATTAAGTTTAATATTGTTATAAAAGGATATGCCTAAATTGATAAAGCTTTGGAATGATTTATTTAAATTTTGGAAATTTATTTTAGAAGTTTTTTAAATTTTGTATAAATTAACTGGATTAGTTTACTCTTAATGGTAGAATTTATGTATAATACTTCTCCATACTTCACCTTAAAATATTTATTTTACAAATTTTTAAGAAGATAGACATTAAAAGCATTTTTACTATTTTTTTAGCTAAAGGAAATTGTGCCTAAAGTAGAAAAATATATGGAATTTATGAAAAACTTTTACACAAATTTGAAAAAAGATTTACAATTTTCCCAAAAACAAATGTCATACTATTACAACCAAAATCAAAAAAAAGCTTTTTTATTAAAAAAAGAAGATAAAGTATATCTACTTGCATAAAATTTAAAAACACACTATCTTAACAAAAAATTCGATTATCAAAAATTTAGCTCTTATATCATCAAGAAATAATTCGGAAAACACTAATATGAATTAGATATATCTGGATTAACTAGAATCTACAGAACTTTCTATATATCAGTCCTAAAACCTGCCCCATTAGGACTATGAGAAGATTCCAAAAATGAAGAAATTGAATACGACAACTTTGCTGAATATGATGTTGATCAGATCCTTGACGGACCTAATGAGAAAAACGAATATTTCATAAGATGGTCTTTATCTTATGGCCCAGAAGATGATTTATGGCAACCAGAGGAAAATATCTTACTTATGTTTATTTAAGACTATCTTAGGAATCCTTGGATGCTCACTAAACAAGGCATGATGGAATTTAAAAAAAAATGAGGAAGATTATGGAAATAATAAGGAATAAGGATATATATTTGATCTACCTATAAAGATAAATTAATAAATTTTTTTAATGCATTAAAATCCACTGATTTAAAAACCACCTTATCTGTGATTTTCAAATTCTCCAATAGAATATTGTCCAATTAATCTAAAGTTTTATCCATGAAATGATTTATTGGCTCACAAATGAAATCCTTCGTTTACATATTTTCCCTTTCTTCATAAGAACCATTCTTTTCAATATCTATCTGCAACCATTCATCTTCATGAGTTATGCTTTTTTGATGTTTCAAAATAATTAATTCTATCTTTTTTTTTTGATAAATAACTTTTGTTTGAAGCTGAGCAGTCTTTGTTAGAGATTTTGCCAACTGTTCCTCCGCTTCCAAAAACTTTTTTGCCTTTTGGTGACGAATAACACCAATTTGATCTATTATTTAAGAGGAATTAATATTATTTTAAAAAAATCCAAAAAAAAAAAAACTTATACAAAATTATTGTGTAATGATTTCTGCCCTACCTAATATACACCTGATATTGTTTTAATGTTTAACCAAAAGAATTTATTGCTACCAAACACTTATAAGAATTTTTGGTACAATAATTATAAGGAATTGCTACTTCCTCAAAATTATCGACAAAACCCTCCAACAGTTTTCAAACACAATCACTAGACAATTTCTTACCAGCCGAATTTAATTTATATTGTTTATTAACTTTGTTTAAATTTATTACAAAAATGTGTTAATTGTTTGCAAGAATGTTTAATAATTTAAATTTAAAATTTTAAAAGAACTTTCCAATTTTTATATTTTATATTACCATTATTTATTTAATTATATACAGAAACTTAAGTCCTATACAAGAACCAAATCTACACAGAAAAATGTTTACACAAAACCACTTTTTTTTACAAACCCCTGTTTTACATCAACAAAACAATTTTATTAAAAAAAAGACTACATCAAACTTCACCCTATACAGAACATATTACCCACACAAACTAGAAACTTATACAGTTTCCACACTTACACAAGACTATCTTCTAGAAAGATTCTACATAAGAAATTCCTTACCAAAAATTTTCTTTAAAAAAGGGAGATAGTGTCACAGCCTCCCCATACTAAATATGGTTTAGCATAATAAACATCTCAACCCAAACCCCATTCACCACCTCCCCAACTTTACATAATAAGTATAGAAAAAAACATATTTAATTATAAATTATGTTTAGAAAAGTATTTATAAATTTGTATGTAAGTATTTATTCTGTTAATTTTGTTTTAAAATATAAAAGTATACATTCCAGCATAATATACCTTAATCAGATCACCTAACCCAATCAAATCATATATACTAACAAACAGATATATTTATCAGACCCTATTAATTTATTCTCCTTTGATAGAAAATTTGGGCCATATCAACATATTATTTTGCTTTATATATAACTTCATTATATATATAAGAACTTTCAAGTGATAACAATTCTTAATTTATTTTAGAATTTCATCAGTCAACTTACTTAATTATCTACCCAATATACTTAAATATTTAAAAACACTCTTACTTTTATATACTATTACACTTTTATACCATTTATTTATCTATTTGTGAATACACATACTTCCCTTTTGAGATTTAAGTAGTTAAATAAAGAGAATGGTTTAACAAAGTGAGCTAATTGTTTTAAGAAATCCCATGAGGAAGACCTGGGACAGGTGTAACATTTATATTGTAATTTTTTTTTAAAAACATAATGATGGATTTTGGTATTTAGTGGTTTATTAATTAAAAAAAATAATATTTGCAAAATATAATTATGATATTTATAATAAAAAATTATTATTAATTATTTAAACATTCAAAAATTAAAAAAAATATTTAATAAACATTTATATCTAAGTATACATTTTTACAAATTATAAGAACTTGAAATATTTTATAATTAAACAGTATTTAAGATAAAGACAAATAGAATAAATAAAATTTTTTTTTCAATTTAACTTTAAAATATTTTTTATCCCTAAAAAAATAAATATTAAAACCGATGTATTAATTAAAAAATCGAAAACCCTTCCTTAGGGGGAAAAAAATGAGTATATTAAAAATCAAACCAAAATATTTATTTTATTTGAAAAAATTTAATAAATTGGTGTTATGATAATATAGAAGAAATAAATCACAGTAATACTTAAGAATTTATATATTCAAGATATTATTAAAGTTTTTAAAAGAGGAGATAGATGATATTTTAAGATCAAAATATTAAAAATGGAAAAATAATAAGGGGAATTATATTATAATAAAAAAAAAGTAATATTCAATAATAAGAAAATTTGTAAAAAAAATTTTAGAACAATATTATGATCATTTTACAGTAAAACATCTAAAAAAGCAAAAATATTGGAATTAATTTAAAAATAATATACATAAATAAACCTATAAAAAGATGTTGATTGATATGTAGATAACTACCACATCTACAAATACACCAAAACTTTTAGAAATGTACTTCAAAATTTATTATAATTATTATAAATTATAAAAGGTAATTGGTAAAGTATTTCTTTTAATTTGATTATTGGATTATTAAAGGTAAATGGATATGATATGATTTTTATTATTATAAATAAATTTTTTAAAATAGTATATTTGATTTTTATTTTTAAAAACTTTATTGCTAGGGAATTAGCCGAAATATTTTTGAGAAATGTTTGGAAATTTTATAAATTACCCAAAAAAATTATATTGGATAAAAAAAAAATTTTTTAGATAAATTTTGGGATAAAATTAATAATTAGTTAAAAATTTATTACTGATTTAATACTACATACTATTCCCAAATTAACAAATAGATAGAATGTATTAATATTATTATAGAATAATACCTTAAAATTTATATTAATCATTAGTAAGATGATTAAATAAAATAACTATCTTTAATTAAATATTCTTATAATAACAAAATATTAAATATTATTAAAATTTTTTTATTTGCCATAAACTATAAATAAAATTTAATTATATTTAAATTTTAAAGATTGAGAAGATTTACCAAAAATTAAAAAACTGTAAAATTCATCTAACAAATATCAAAATTACAAAAAACCTTTTAAACAAAAATTAATTGTACTATACAAATTTAATAAGAATAAATAAATAAACAAAAATAACCTATATTTAAATACAAGGAAAAAAATTACATTTAGTTAGATATACATAATATCAAGATAGTACACCCTAACTATTTAATAAGATGGAAAATTTATTTTAGATTTTTAAATCTATAAAAAAATGAGTATATAAATTAAAAATTTTTTTTTTAATGAAAATCCATCCCGTTTTTTATACAAATTTGCTTTATTTAGCATTAGATAATGTATTTTCTAACTAAAACCATAAAAAAAACCTTTACTAATTGCTATTAACAATAAAAAAAAAATACAAAATTGAAAAAATCTTAGACTCATGAATCTATTATTGCAAACTTCAATATTTTTTCCAGTGGAAAGGTTAAAATAAATTTACCTAACAATCTATATCTAATATTATTTATGTTTAGGAATTATTTGATGAATTTCATAGATCCCATCCTAATTAATCTGGTTTTTCTGTTTGATATAGTAAACCCTACAACCTTATTCCCATATAGTTTTAAAAATTTAAACAAACCAATCAAAAGCCTCCAATACCCTAATACTATTTAAAATATTTTTTTTGTATTAGATTTTTTTAACACCCAGACACCAAAATTTAAATATATTAGTTTATACCACAAAATTTTGTGATTACAAATAAAATTGGCCAAAACCAAATAAAATATTTTGATCTCAAAAACAAAACAATTTGAAAATATCAACAACAAAAAATCCATTTATATGATGGATTAATTGTTTAACAAAGTCATGCTTTTGAATAATACCCCTCAACTAGATTAAAAAATTAATTTAAAAAACAAAACCCCCAAAAAAAACCAAAAAATCTTAATTTTATACAATCAAAACTAGAATATATTAAAACCAAAAAAATTAAAATTTAAAAATTTAAACTTTAAAATACTAGAAAAAAATCTAAGTACAAAAATTTTAGGAAAATTATTACTCACAAAAATCCTATATAAGAGTAATTATCAAAAATTTATAATACCTAAAATCAGCAAACAATATTGTTGTTGTAAAAAATTTATCAAAATTCTAAACATCAGATTAGGACATTGACAAAATGTCAATATTAAAAAAAAAGATTATGTAACAAAATTTTCCCAACATAATAAATTTTAAACAAAAATTTAGTCAACCAAAAAAACCTTTAAAATAATTATAAAAAATATTTAAATAATATTATAATTAAAAGAAAAATTATATGACATAATATAAACTGTAGATCTAAAATAAAAAAATATCTAGATTCAAATTATATAACTTATAAAACCATATTATTATTATTATTTCAATATATATAACAAAAACCTATTTAAACTTTTACCCTACATAAACTTTCAACTTATTAAGAAATAACTTATACCTAATTTAACATCCTATATATCCAAATATCCAGTTTAAACTTATCTCCTATCCAATTTAATATTCTATATCTAAATATTTAGTTCATAAATTTAATTCCTATCTAATTTAATACTTTATATTTAAATATCCAATTTATAAATTAACCTCATATTTAATTCACTTTATTATTTCCTTTATTAATTATTTATTTAAACTGCCATGTTTACTATTATATATTTAAAAACCAAACAATAATTTAAATATCAATTTGTATGCACACTAGTACACTTACCTTGCCTTGTAACATTTGTATATTACCTTGGTATTTCAACTAGCCCCTATACGATTTCTTACAAATGTAATATATTAGTGAAAAGTTAATTTTATATAATTAAATATAGTATATAATTTTAATAAAAAATATTAAATTAGAATATATATAAGATACAAAGCCCCCTCTATATATATAAAAATCTAATAAATAGTATAATAAAAGTAAATAAAACTGCAAATTTTTATAAAGCTTAAATCAAATAACAACATAAATTTTAAAACATACTAAATTTTAAAATAGAATAAGTATGGATTAAGTATAGTTTTTTTTATAAAAATAATTATATTATAAGAAAAATCCAAATTTTTTATACATATTATCTATAATTATAATAAAAAAAACTTTATATAACAATATTATTATTTTGTTTTTAAATAATACCTAAACCAAAATATTATTGTTATAATAAAACAACCATTTTTATAAATAATTATAGCTGGGTTATACCTTCTATAAAAAACAAATAGTAACAAATACCAAAATACTTATTATTTTTATATTTATCTCATAAAAAATACTTTACAAAAGCAGAATTTATTAATAAGATTAATGGATATAAATTTATATACTTTTTGTGGTAAAGACTACTCTATTATATACGTTTTATCAATAACAATTTGTTTTTATAAATAAATTAAATATATATTTTTATTTTTTATTGTTTTTGTGGTTTTCTTTGTTTTTTTTTTTTAAATTTTATCATATTTTATTTAGTAAATATTTAAAAGTTTTTAAAATAATTTTAAATAAAATTAAATAATATATTATTTTTTGGTTACTATAAATTATTTTTTAGATTATAAAATAAAAATTATCTTATAAAATATTTGTTTTTTTTATTAGATTTGTTAAGGATTTGATTGATATTATATTTGATAAAATTATTATATTTAATTTTTTTATTTTTAAAATCTTTTTATAATCTTAATAAAATAAATTTTAAGATTAATATATAAAAAGTTTTATAAATTTTAATTAATTTAGATATATCTAATTTATATTGATATTTTTTGAATTATTTCTTAATAATATAAAAGTTAAATTTTTAATAATCAAATTTTTTATTAAAATAATATATTTTTAAATTTTATATAAACAAATATACTTTATCTCCTTTTTTTAATAAAAATTTTTTTTCTTAATTTTAATTATAATAATATAACATTTGTTTTTGGGAGAATTAGAAATTTTTCCTAAAATTACTATAAAAATTTTTTATAAATTCCATATATTTTTTGTTTTAAATATAACTTCCTTAAATTAAAAAAATAACAAAAATACTTTTAATATCTATTTTCTTAAAAATTTATAAAATACATATTTTGAGATAAAATATGGAAAAATATTATATATAAATTCTATTATTAAAAATAGATTAATTTAATTAATTTATACAAAATTTAAAAAACTTCTAAAATAAATTTTTAAAATCTAGATAAATTATTCTAAAGTTTTGTTAATTTAAATATATTTTTTAATGATAATATTAAATTTAATATTAGTTTGGTTTATTAATAATTATTAAAATTTATTAATAAAGAGGGGGTTTTAATTAGAAATATATTTTATTTATATATTATATTTACTAAAAATATGTTAATTATAAATTTATTAAAATTTTTTAAATCCCCATTAACTATTTTAAAGTATAAGAATAATTATTTTAATCAGTTTATTAATAATAATTAGGATTTTATTATATAATATATTAATTAAAAAATTGTGTGTTAATAGTAATCTTTAGATGAAGTTGTAAGTAATAATTTTAAAAAATATATTAAAAATATTATAAAATTGTAATCTTCTGTAAAATTTATATTAATTTAATTTATTTCTATAATATATATTATATATCTTAATATATTTTTTAATGTATTTATACATTTTAAATTAAAAATAAATTTTGGTAATTAATTTTTAAATATAATTAATTTTTAGATAATTATATACTAAGATATTATAATATTAAAAAATAATTTCTATTTATAATTTTTTTATAAAAATATAAAAAATATTTCTAAATAAAATAATCCTATTTTAAATTTTAAAATGTTTAAAAAATTCTATTAAATTTTTTAATATTTTTTTTAAAATAAAATTATCTTTATATATTTTAAGAAATTTTTTATAAAAAAATTTTTTAAAAAAATATTTAATAAGATTTAAAATTTGTTTAATAATAATATAATTTTGTTTTTTTTTTGAAGATAATTTTTTTATTTAATTTTATATTTTTAATTAGATTTAATTAATAATTGATAGTATTAGCTAGAGTATTTTCTTTTCCTTTAAAATAGAGAATTTTTATATTATATTTACTAAAAATTTTTTACTATTAAATCTATTATTAATTAAATTCTTTAATAATTATAAAATAAATAAGATTTTTATAATTAAATAAAATAATAAAAAAATTTTTAATTTAAAGATAAATATGTTATTTTTTATATACTTTTATAATAATTATAAGTTTTTTATTATAAATAAGATATTAAAATTATATAATATTAAATTTATAAAAGATATAAATAACTAAATATTATTTATTATTTAAATAAAATTAAAATAAATAAGTTTTTAAAATTATTATTAAAATATTAATTTCTATTTTAGTAAATAAAATTAGATTATATAATTAAAAAATAAAAACAAAAATAAAAACAAAAATAAAAATTTAAAAGGTTTTTATTCTAAAAAATATTATTTTGAATTTAATATCCTTTTTTATAAGTTTAGTAAAAATAATAGATATAAAATTATATTTTTTAATAAAACATTTATAGTAATTATAGAATTTTAAAAATAATTATATATTAGTAATATTTTTAAATTTAGACTAATCTTAAATAGTTTAAATTTTTTTTAGATTTATTTTAATTTTATTAAGTATAATTATAATTTTTAAAAATTTAACTTCTGATATATTAAATTAAAATTTTTTTAAAACAACTTATAAATTCCATTTATCAAATACCTTTAAAACTAAATTAATATATTTATAATATTCTTTTTTAATTTTATTATAAATAAGAATATTATCCAAATAAATAACACAGATTTTATCAATATAATTATACAAAATATAATTTATAAATATCTAAAAAAAGATTAAGGTATTAATTAAATTGAAAAACATAACCAAATATTCAAAAAATTTATAACAATATTTGAATATAGTTTTTTACTTTTTTTTAAGATTAATTTATATATTATAGTAGGTATTAATAATATCAAATTTAATAAAATATTTAATTTTTTTGAACTAATCAAAAAATTTATTAATAAATAAAAAAAGATTAATATCTTTAATAATAATAATATTTAGATTTCAATAATTAATATAAATTCAAAGTTTTTTATTTAATTTTAATATAAATAAAATAGAATGTCTAATTAATAAATTAAAAAATCATATATATTTATTTTTAAAATTTTTTTTAATATATTTTTGAAAAATAATTGTTTTTTTTTTTATATAGGTGTAGATAGATAAGAATTTTAATTATATTTCTTCTTTTAAAGAAATTGTATGTATGAATTAATTAATTTTAAATAATAATTTTTTTTTTTTTTGAAAACTTAAATATTTGTTAAATTAATTTATTAATTTATTTAGATATTTTTTTTGTATAGAATTAGTGTCACAGCCCAGCCATATTCCATCCCAATATGAAAATGTCTTAATATAACAAATATGTTTTCTGTTTTACCATCCTTTTATTTCATAAAATTATTTAAATTATAATTTTTTGAAATCTTATTTATCAAAGTTATTAATTTACTTTTCCATACTTATGTTTATTTTTTAGAAATATTCCCTATTTTGGATATGATGGTTTAATATCTACATTACTAAATTATTTAACAATACTTTATATTATTAATTGATTTATAATTATTTAATTTAATAACCTTACCTAATTAGATAATTTTGATTGATTAGATAATTTTACCTAACATAACAATATCTTATTTTATAAATATATACACCTTTTTACATAAAACTTTATTATATATATAAAAATTCTTAAACAATAATGGTTCTCTTAAAACCTCATCAATCAACTCATTTAGTTATATACTTAAATATTTAAAAACACTTTTACTTTTATATACTACTACACTTCTACACCACCTACTTACCTATTTGTGAATATGTATATTTTTTTTTGAAATTTGAACAATTAAATAAAAAAAACGGTTTAACAGAGTAAACTAATTATTTTAAAAAATCTTACTAGGAAGATTTAGGACAAATATAACACTTTAACTGATTTAATTTTCAGAAATAAAATATATATATATATATAAAAAACAATTTAAACTACATAAAAAAAAACACTACAAAAATAAAAAAAAGTATTTTTATAAAAAAAAAAATTAACTTTGAAAAGAAATAGGATTGTGATAGTATAGTGATTTTATAGAAATAGATAAATAATAATTTGGAATATTTATTATTATATAAATATTTAGGTAATAATAATAGTATTGAATTATATTACTTTAAAAATGTTATAGATAGAATAAATAATTGATTAAGTCAATTAATAATAGAAATGTTTATAATAATCACCAACATTTTTATTCAAGGTATGGAAAATATTAATGGATAACTTGGATTTATAGACTGGTTTCCAAAATAATCCCAATATTAAAAAAAAAAAAAAATAATAAAACAAAAAAAAAAAAAAAAAAAAAAAAAAAAAAAAAAAAAAAAAAAAAAAAAAATAAATAATAATAAAACAAAAAAAAAAAAAAAAAAAAAAAAAAAAAAATAAAAAATCAAATAAAAAAAAAACCATGATCAAAACTAAAATCAATATTATTAAACTAATAATAAATATAAAAAAACAAATTAAACAACTTAAGAAATCCTCCCTAAAAAAAATTTATAGATTACTAAAATTAAAAGAATTAATTAAGTATAAAAAACAATTTAAAAAATTTAATTAATTTTTTAATTAATTTGATAATTTCTTTATATTTCAAGTTAAAAAATTCCCAAACAATGTTTTCAAAATTTAATTTACAAACATATATCTGGAAAAAAATTGTTTTTTAAATTTACCTCTCCTACAAGAAAAAATATGATAAACATTATTTTAATTAATTTATCAAAATTTTTGATATCCATAAAATTCTCACCTCATACACCAACTTCATTAAATTTTTTTGATAGAAATATAGCTACAAAAACAAGGTTGAAGAAATACTCTACAAAATTAACAATATCCAACAAACTGGTTTTGTATAAATATACTTTTAATTTTTTGATTAGTATGTTCCCCTCACTAAATACAATAATAAACATTTTTTTTACTAAGTTTAAAATAAATTTAAACCTTATTTTTAAATTAAGGTTTTTAAATATAAAATAATTAAGAATAATTTTACTTATTTAAAAATACAAACATATATCATCAAAATAAATGATATTATCTATTAAATTAAAATTGTTAATTTTTAATTTAAATTATTTTAAAAGGCTACCTCAAACTTGTTCCAACCATTCAACAAAAAAAAGATTACTTTTAAAAATAACAATATCAACCCCTTAAACAACTAATAAAAAAAAAATAATTTAAGAAAATAACAATTAAAAAAGATTTTTAGACTAGTTTTTATGGATTTGAATATTATTAGGAATTTTTAAAAGAGATATAACACCAACAAACTTTTAAAATTTAATATTTTTTTATATTAGAATTATAATAAAATAAAATATTTTAAAAATAACTATTTTAAGAAATTATAAAATAATATATAACATAAAAATTAGTTTTATAATATTGAAAATTAAAAAATTATTTTAATTTAAATGATTTGATTTATTATTTAAAATATTAAAAAAATCTAATAACAAATTTTAAAAAAAAAAATTTCTCCTTTATTAAAAAAAGAAATAAATTTAAATATCTAAATATTAACTCCAAAATTAATTAATAATAATAATAAAAATAAAAGTATGTAAATTATTATTTTTTTTTTTAATTATCTTTTATATTTTTTTAATTAAAAAAAATATTATTAAATTTAAAATAATTTTTTATAAAAAATTTATATTTTAAAAACTTAACAAATAAGTTTAATAAATTTATTTATATAAAAATAATTAATATAAACAATTTATTTATAAAAATTCTAAAAACTTTTTTTAATATTTTATAATCTATTTTCAAAATTAATTTTATTATATTTAATATTATTAATACTTATGTATTATTAAAATTTTAGAGTTAAGTAGTGACTAGAATAACAATAAAAAATTTTTTTTTGAAAAAAACTTAATCTTTTCCTTATTTTTAATAAAACTCAATAAATAATAATAACAATATACTAATTACAAAAAAATAATTAAAAATTAAAAAATAATCTAAATTATTTTTGGATTCAAAAATTTTTAATATTTAATCTATTATATTATTTATATTATAAAAAATATTAAATATAATTTAGCTTAAAAATTTTTTTGGTTTGATAATAAAATTTATTAAATAATTATTTATTATATTATAACAAAATTTTATAAATAACACCTTACAAATGATTAACAAACATATTATAATACTATTTTTGATTTAAATATTTTTTATTATTCTAATTTTATTTTTTATTATTTTAAATACATTAAATACCAATATAATTAAAAAAATATTACTTACCATTTATATAATTTTGAAATTATTGATTATCAAATATATAGTAAACAACCATACCTCTATAAAAAATATGCAAAAAATTAATATTGATATACAAAATATAATTGTGTAATTAATATTTTTAACAATTATATATTTCTATAAATTTGTTACAATTATTTTACCAAATTTCTTTTCTATACCACTATTTAATTATATATTTATTAAAATGGATGTTTTTTTATTGATTATGTTCAAAACAAATCCCACTATATTAACTTTTATGTTATAAAAAATTTTTATAAAAAATAACCATTCTTAATTTATAAAATTATTTTTTAAAATTTTACTAAATATTGTTACTTTTGTTTTTGGGAAATTCGATTTTTTTAAAAATCTGAATTTTAATTATATTATAATTTAAATTTTTATAAAAAATATATTTTATAATGGATAGTATATATTAGAAACTAATATATCTTTTAAATCAAAAAAAATATTATTTTGTTAAAAAGATGAATTTGTTTTTATTATCTTATTCGACTAATTATTTGGGATAAATTTAAATAATATTTTTAAAAAAAATATTTTGAAAATAGATAATTTATTAATAATTTTTTTTAGAAGATTTTAAATTATTTATTTATTATTTTTTTTTTTTGTAATTATAGACATAATAAAACTTATAAATTATATATTAATAAATCTGGTAATAAATAATATTTTAATCTATAAAATGACTATAATAGTGATGAATTTTTCGTAGAAAATTTAAATTAAATTGGTTTTAAAAATAGATGTTATTTGAATGATCCAATTTTTGTATTATTAATTAAGGATTAATCTAAACCCTTATATTTGTTTTAAAAAATCATTTTATTATTTTAGTAAATGTTAATAAAAACTTTGTTAATACTTTTATTAATAGTGGAATAGAAATATATTATATCAATTCTTAAATAGTTGAATAATTTAATTTATTAAAAATTTTTAAAACCAATTTTATTTATGTTATAGTTTTTAATTAATTTTTTTTGGGAATAATTATTTATAAAACAATTTTTTTATTTTTTATTAATAAATATTTTAAAATTATTTTTATAAATATTTTTTGATTTTATATATAATTTAATTCTTAAATATAATTAGTTATATAAATATGATTTAAATATTAATTGGAGGTAATAAATTATTAAATTTTTTTGATATAGTTATTAATAATTTTAAAGAAAAATATAATTTATTAAACTAAAAATAGGATAAAAAATTTATCTACACCTCATTTAATAAATATTACAAAAAAAATTAAAAAATTGATTTAAAAATAAATTTTATTTTATTAAAATTATTTTTTTTAAAACTAAAGAATTGGTTTAATTTTATAAAGGAAAAATATCTAAATAAATTAATAAATTAATCCAATAAATATTTAAACCTTTTAAAAAAAATAAACCATTATTTAAAATTAACTAATTTATATATATTATTTTTTTTAAAAAAAAAATATAATTAAAATCTTTATTTATTTATATTTGCACAAAAAAAGAAATAGTTATTTTTCAAGAATATATTAAAAAAAATCTTAAAAATGGATATATTTAATTTTCTAATTTATTAATTAGATATTTTATATTATTTATATTAAAATTAAATAAAAAATTCTAAATTTGTATTAACTATTAAAATCTAAATATTATTATCATCAAAGATATTAACCCCTTTTATTTATCAGCGAATTTTTCGATCAGTTTAAAAAAATTAGATATTTTACTAAATTCAATATTATTAACACCTATTACAATATATAAATTAATTTTAAAAAAAAATGGAAAACTACATTTAAATATTATTACAAACTTTTTAAATATTTGGTTATACCTTTTAGTTTAATTAATATTCTAACTTTTTTTCAAATATTTATAAATTATATCTTATATAACTACATTAATAAAATTTAGATTATTTATTTAAACAATATTTTTATTTATAGTAAGATTAAAAAAAATATTATAAATATATTAATTTAATCTTAAAAATACTTAATAAATAAAATTTATAAATCATCTTAAAAAAAATCAAAATTTAATATATTAAAAATTAAATTTTTAAAAATTATAATTATATTTAATGGAATTAAAATAAATTTTAAAAAAATTTAAGTTATTTAAAATTAATCCAAACTTAAAAATATCACCAATATATAATCATTTTTAAAATTTTGCAATTATTACCACCACTTTATCAAAAAATATAGTTTTATATTTACCACCTTTATCAAACTTATAAAAAAAAACATTAAATTTGAAATAATATTTTCAAAAATGGAAACTTTTTAAATTTTTAAAAAAGTTTTTATTTTTGTATTTATTTTTTAATTTTATAATTTGGTTTTATTAATTAAAATAGAAACAAATGTTTTAATAACAATTTTAAAAACTTATTTACGCCAATTCTATCTAAACAATAAATAGTATCTAATTACCTACATCTCTTATAAATTTGATATTATATAATTTTGATATTTTATTTATAATAAAAAATTTATGATTATCATAAAAGTATATAAGAAATAATATATCTACTTTTAAATTAAAGAATTTTTTACTATTTTATTTAATTATAAAAATTTTATTTATTTTATAACTTTTAAAGAGTTTAATTGATGATAAATTTAATAATAAAAAACTTTTAATAAATATAATATAAAAATTTTTTATTTTAAAGGAAAAAAGAATGTTTTGATTAATATTATTAATTATTAATTAAATTTAATTAAAAATATAGAATTAGATAAAAAAGCTATCCTTAAAGAAAAATAAAATTATATTATTATTAATAAGGTTTTAAATTTTATTAAACATTTTTTCAAAAATTTCCTTCATAAGAAATTTCTTAAAACATATAAAAACAATTTTATTTTAAAAAGAATACTAAAAAATTTAATAAAATTTTTTAAATATTTTAAAATTTAAAATAGAATTATTTTATTTAAAAATATTTTTTATATTTTCATAAAAAAATTATAAATAGAAATTATCTTCCAATATTATGATATACTAATACATGGTTATTTAAGAATTGATTATATTTAAAAATTAATTATTTAAATTTATTTTTAATCTAAAATATGTAAATACATTAAAGATTATATTAAAATATGTGATATATGTTGTAGAAATAAATTAAATTAATATAAATTTTATGGAATATTATAATTTTATGATGTTTTTAATACATTTTTTAAAATTATCATTTATAATTTCATTTAAAAATTATTATTTATATAGGATTTTTTAACTAATATATTGTATAATAAGATTCTGGTTATAATTGACAAATTAATTAAAATGGCTATTTTTATATTTTAAAATAGTTAATAAAGATTTAAAAAATTCTAATAAGTTTATAACTAATATATTTTTAATAAATATAATATATAAATAAAATATATTTTTGACCAAAACCCCCTTTTTACTAATAAATTTTGGTAATTATTGATGAATTAAATTAGTATCAAGCTAAATATTATTACCAAAAAACATATTTAAATTGATGGAGTTTTAAAATGATTTATTTAGATTTTAAAAATTTATTTTAAAAATTTTTTAAATTTTGTATAAATTAATTGGATTAGTTTGTTTTCAATAACAAAATTTATGTATAACACTTTTTTATATTTTATTTTAAAATATATATTTTATAAATTTTTAAAAGGATAAATATTAAAAGTATTTTTACTATCTCTTCAATTTAAAAAAATTATATTTAAAACAAAAAAATATATGGAATTTATAAAAAATTTTTATAATAATTTTAGAAAAGATTTTTAATTTTTTTAAGAATAAATATTATACTATTATAACTAAAACTAAAAAGAAGTTTTTTTATTAAAAAAAAAAAAATAAAGTATATTTATTTGTATGAAACCTAAAAATATGCTATTTTAATAAAAAATTTAACTATCAAAAATTTGACCCTTATATTATTAAAAAATAATTTGGAAAATATTAATATGAGTTAAATATATTTAAATTAAAATTTATAGAACTTTTCATATATTAATCCTAAAATTTGTTTTACTAAGATTACAAAAAAATTTTAAAAATAAAAAAATTAAATACAATAATTTTGCTAAATATAATATCAATCAAATTCTTAACAGATTTAACAAGAAAAATAAATATTTTATAAAATAATCTCCATTTTATGGTCCAAAAAATAATTTATGGTAATTAGAAGACAATATATCACCTGGTTTTATTCAAAATTATCTTAGAAATCTTTAGATGTTTACTAAGCAAGGTATAATAGAATCTAAGAGGAAATGAGGAAGACTACAAAAATAATAAAAAATAAAAATATATATTTAATTTATTTATAAAGATGAATTAATGAATTTTTTTAAAATATTGAAATTTATACTAATTTTTAAGGAAACAAGAGAATTTTTTATTTTAGTTTTTTAAATGATATCTTGTTTTTTGTTATATACCAAATATTTATTAAATAATTTAAGAAAATTTTTATGAAAATAGTTTAATGGTTTTTGTATTGCTTCTTTAATCCTTTCTTTCGGAATTTTTTTATTTAACCTATTTATTATATTTTTTTTATATAAAGTTGCCTCTACATGAAAAATATTTTTTTGATGCTTTTTGATAAGATTTATTTATTTTTAACAACAAATTATTTTAACTGTTATTATTTGAAAACTTTCTAATGTTTTGAAAAACCGCAATTAAAATTTTGATAGATTTGTTTGACATTTCTGTACTTCTACCTGAACTTTTTTAAAACAACTAGAAACCTCTTTTAATTTTACTATTTTTTAATCCCAGATTTACAAAATATGTTCTATTAGGAAAAAGATTAATTAAATTACTAAAAAAAGTCCCAAATATTTTTATAAAACAATATTTATAAGGAATTGCATTACAACTTGTCTTGTTTTGTTTAATACAAATTATACAACGTTTTAAACTTTTTATTACAATATACCTATGATCATTTTTCAAATAATAATTGTAAGTGATAATGGTAATTGACCCTTCTTTGGCTATAAGTTGTATAAGTTTTTTTTTTGTTTTAGTAGATGAAGATTTTCAATTTTTTGGTTTTTTTTTTTGATACTGTTTGTGCTTATAATAAAAAAATATATTAATTGTTTTTGTAAGATTATTTAAAAATTTAAATTTGAAATCTTAATTTTTATTGTTATTACACTATTATATAATATGTTTGATTATATAACCATATCATTTTATAAAAAAAATATATTTGTACAAAAAAAATTTTTACAAAAATATTTTTTACACAAAATTTTTTTTTAATTTTGTTATTTTATATGGTATTACATCTTATCTACAAGAAGATTTTGTACAAGAAATTTTTTAAGGGGAATTTTTTTTAAAAGAAGGAGATAGTATTATGGTTTAATTATATTTTATTTTAATATAAAAATGTTTTAACATGATAAATATATTTCCTATTTTGTTATCCCTTTATTTTATAGGATTATTTAAATTATAATTTTTTGGAATCTTACTTATCAAAATTATTAATTTACTTTTTTATATTTATGTTTATTTTTTGGAAATATTTTTTATTTTAAATACAATAATTTAATATTTATACTATTTAGTAATATTCCATATTGTTAATTAATTTATAATTGCTTGATTTGACAATTTTACTTAATTAGATAATTTTACTTGATATAACAATATTTTATTTTATAGACATATATATCCTTTCACATAAAACTTCATCATATATATAAAAACTCTTAAATGATAATAATTTTTAATTTTTTTTAAAATTTTATTGGTTAATTTATTTAGTTATATATTTAAAAGTATTTTTACTTCTATATATTATTATACTTTTATACTACCTATTTACCTACTTATAAATATGTATACTTTTCTTTTGAGATTTGAACAGTTAAGTAGAGAAAATGGTTTAATAGAGTGAGCTAACTATTTTAAGAAATCCTATTAAAAAGACCTAGAACAGGTGTAATAATTAGATTAGTTCTTTGGTTTTAAAAAAAATGATTTTAATAAAATAAAATTTATTTTAAAAATAATTTTTAAATTCTTTTTATAACATTTGTTAGATAAAGTGTAAATAAATTTTTTATTTGAATTTTAATTTTTTTATTAATTATTTTTTTTGGAATTATTTGTAATTGTATTGAGGGAATTTAATAGTTTTTTATTTAAAATTAATGATTAGGTTATGTTTGTATAGTTATGTCTAAAGATTAAGTTATAAGTAAAATTAAAAATATTTATAATAATGGTTTTAAAATATTTATTAATAAAAAGTGAGAAAATTATTTTATGAATAATTATTTTTAAGGAAAATTAATCAAAAACTATAACATAAATAAAATCAGTCTTAAAAATTTTTAATAAATTAAATTATTTAATCATTTAAAAATTAATATAATATATTTTTATTTCATTATTAATAAAAACATTAACAAAATTTCCATTAATATTTATAAAAATAATAAAATAATTTTTTAAAACAAACATAAAAATTTAAATTAATTCTTAATTAATAATATAAAAACTAAATTATTTAAGTAGTATTTATTCTTAAAATTAATCTAATTTAAATTTTTAATAAAAAATTTATTATTATTATAATTATTTCATAAATTAAAATATTGCTTGTTATCTAATTTATTAATACATAATTTATAAGCTTTATTATATCTATAATTATAAAAAAAAATAATAAATAAATAATTAAAAATTTTTTAAAAAGGATTATTAACAAATTATTTATTTTTAAAATATTTTTTTTAAAAATATTACTTAAATTCATTTTAAATAATTAATTAAATAAAATAATAAGGACAAATCCATTCTTCTAACAAAATAATATTTTTTTTAATTTAGAAAACATATTAATTTCTAATATACACTACCTATTATAAATGTAACGAAGCTCTCCCAGCATAATGAACTCCAAGCAGAAATCCAGTCGGCCGGAGGAGCCCTCAGAATAACCATAGGAAATATCCAAGCAATACTGTGGTTGGAAGAAAAACCACACGACGCAACACAAACCGCAGACCCAGAATAAGGAAGTATCCAGATTCAGACCTCACAACTCGCGAAACTATATTATTATTGTTATTTCAATATGTGCAGCAAAAGGCCTGTTTAGGCCTTTGCCCTACATAGACTTCCAAACTACTGAGAAACAACTCATGTCCAGTTCAGTATTCTGTATATCCGAATGTCCAGTTTAAACTTATCTTCTATTCAGTTCAATACTCTATGCCCGAATATCCAGTTCACAGATTTATCTCCTATCCAGTTCAACACTCTATACCCGAATGACTAGTTCACAGACTTACCTTCTGTTCAGTTCACTTTGTTATTCCCTTTGTCAATTGTTTATTTAAACTGCTATATTCACTGTCATATATTTAGAAATCAAGCAACAATTTAAGTATCAATCTGTATACACACTAGTACCTCATCTTGCCTTGTGACATTTGTGTATTACCTTGATATTTCGACTAGTCTACATACGATTTCTTACAATAAAATATATTTTTTATAAAAATTTAAATTATAATATAATTAGAATTTAAGTTTCTAAAAAAATCAAATTTTTTAAAAATAAAATAATAATATTTAATAAAATTTTAAAAAATAATTTTATAAATTAAAAATAATTATTTTTTATAAAATTTTCTTATAATATAAGAACTAATATAATAAAATTTATTTTAAATATAATTAATAAAGGGATATTTATTTTAATAAATATATAATTAAATAGTAATATAAAAAAAAAATTTAATAAAATAATTATAACAAATCCATAAAAAAAATATATAATCATTAAAAATATTAATTATATAATTATATCTTATATATTAATATTAATCTTTTGTATATCCTCTACAAAAATATAATTGTTTATTATATATTTAATAATCAATAATTTTAGAATTATATAAATAACAAATAATATTCTTTTAATTATATTAATATCTAATATATTCAAAATAGTAAGGAATAAAATTAAAATAATGAAAAATATTTAAATCAGAAATAATATTATAATATATCTATTAATTATTTATAAAATACCATCCATAAAATTTTGTTATAATATAATAAATAATCATTTAATAGATTTTATTGTTGGATTAAAAAAATTTTTAGATTAAATTATATTTAATATTTTTTATAACATAAATAATATAATAGGTTAAATATTAAAAATTTTTAGGTTTAAAAAGAATTTAAATCATTTTTTAGTTTTCAATTATTTCTTTACAATCAATATATTATTATTATTATTTATTAAATTCTATTAAAAATAAGAAAAAAATAAAGTTTTTTTAAAAAAAAAATATTTATTATTATTCTAATCACTACTAAATTCTAAAATTTTAACAATATATAAATATTAATAATATAAAATATAACAAAATTAATTTTAAAAATAAACTACAAAATATTAAAAAAAATTCCTAAAATTTTTATAAATAAATCATTCATATTAATTATTTCTATAAAAATAATTTTACCAAAATCATCCATCAAATTTTCAAATATATAAAATATAAATCTTTTATAAAAAATTATTTTAAATTTAATAATATTCTCTTTAATTAAAGAAATATAAAAGGTAATTAAAAAAAAAAATAACAACCTACATATTTTTATTTTTATTATTATTACTAATTAATTCCAAAATTAATATTTAAATATTTAAATCTATCTCTTTTTTTAATAAAAAAAAATTTTTTTCTTTCCAAAATTTATTATTAAATTTTTTTTAAAATCTTAAATAATAAATTAAATTATTTAAATTGAAGTAATTTTCTAATTTTTAATATTATAAAATTAATTTTTATATTATATATTATTTTGTAATTCTTTAAAACAATTATTTTTAAAATATCCTATTTTATTATAATTCCAACACAAAAAAATATTAAATTTTAATAATTTATTAATATTATATCTCTTCTAAAAATTCTTAATAATATTCAAATCTATAGAAATTAGTCCAAAAATTTTTTTTAATTACCATCTTTTTAAACTATTCTTTTTCCATTAATTATTTGGAAAACTAGTATTATTATTTTTAAAAATAAACTTTTCTTTACTAAATAATCAAAATAAATTTAAAACAATTTTTTAAAATAATTTATTTTAAAAATTGATAATTTTTATTTAATAAATAATATTATCTATTTTAATAATATATACTTACATTTCTCAATAAATAAAGTTATTCTTAATTATTTTATATTTAAAAATTTTAATCTAAAAATAAAATTTAAATTTATTTTAAATTTAGTAAAAAAAATATTTATTATTATATTTAGTAAGAAAAGTATATTAATTAAAAAAATTAAAAATATATTTAGATAGATTTAATTTATTTAATATTATTAATTTTATAAAAAAATTTTTTTTTCTTATTTTTATATCCACATTTTTGTTAAAAAAATTCAATAAAATTAAAATAAAAATTAAAAATTCTAATAATGTTTAGAATTTTTATTAAATAATTTTTTTTAAAGGTATATTCGAATTTTTTATAATATAAAAAGTAAATTTAAAGGGTAATATTTTTAAGATATATATTAATAAATTTGATTTTAACTTTATTATTTGGGAATTTTTTTAATTGAAATATAAAAAAATTGTTAAATTAATTGAGAAATTAATTAAGTTTTTTAGGTTGTTTTTTATATTTAATTAATTCTTTTAATTTTAATAGTTTGTAAGTTTTTTTAAAAAAGGGTTCTTTAAGTTTTTTAATTTGTTTTTTTATGTTAAAAATTATTTTAATAATGTTTTTTGGAGATATTTTGTTTATACTTTTTTTTTTTTATTGTTTAAATCATCTTCTTTTCTTTTCTCTTCTTTTTATTATTATGATAAAATTTATTCTAGAAGTTGGTTTACAAATCTAAATTGCCTATTAGTATTTTCCATATCTTAAATAAAAATATCAATAATTACTACAAACATTTTTATTATAAATTAGTTTAATTGATTATTTATTCTATTTATAATGTTTTTAAAATAATATAATTTAATGTTATTATTATTATTTGGGTATCCATATAATGATAAATATTCTAGGTTATTATTTATCTATTTTTATAAAATTGCTATATTATTGTAATTTTATTTTTTTTTAAAATTAAATTTTTTTTTTTGTGGGGATATTTTTTTTGTTTTTTATAATACTTTTTTTATATAATTTAAACTATTCTTTATACACATATATTCTTTCTATTTTTGAAAATTAAATTAATTAAAATGTTATATCTATTTTAAATTTTTTTAATAGGATTTTCCAAAACAGTTAGTTTATTTTGTTAAATTATTTTTTTTATTTAATTATTTAAATTTTAAAAAGGAATATATATATTTATAAATAAGTAAATAAATAATATAAAAATATAATAATATATAAAAATAAAAATGTTTCTAAATATTCAAATATATTAAATAAATAATTAAATAAATTAACTAATAAAATTTTAAGGAAGATTAAGAATCATTATTATTTAAAAATTTTTATATATATAATAAAGCTTTATATAAATAGGTATATATATTTATAAAATAAAATATTATTATGTTAAATAAAATTATCTAATTAATTAAAGATGTTTAATCAAATTAAATTATTAAATCAAATAACTATAAATTAATTGGTAATATAAAATATTACTAAATAATCCAATAATATAAATACTAAACCATCATATCCAAAATAAAAAATCTTTTTAAAAAAGAAACATAAATATAAAAAAGTAAGCTAATAATCCTAATAAATAAAATTTTAAGAAATTATAATTTGAATAATTCTATGAGATAAAAAGATAATAAAACAAGAAGTATGTTTGTTATGTTAAGACATTTTTATATTGGGATATGGTTGAGCTGTGACAAATTAAAAATTTTTTTTAATAATTTTATTATTATATATAAGATTTATAACCAAAACATTAAAAACTTATTTAATTCAATCTCCTTTACCTTATCTTTCTTCTAAGAAAATTTTCTAAAAAAACTACAACTCAATTACTACTATATTTTTTGGAAAAATAAAAATTTCTAAAAAATAATATAATATTTATTATATATGTTAAGAAATTTGGTTATATAATATATATATATGTTTTATTTCTTAATTAATATAAATGTTAATTCTGAATAAAAATTATAAAAAATAATATAATAAAAATAGTTATTATATTAACCTTATTTAAACCATTATAAAAAAAGATTAATTAATATTTTCTACAATATCTAGTATCTTCGGAATTGTTTTAGCTGAAAAATAAATGTTAGAAATTTTTATATAAATAGTATATATTTTTTTCTAAAAAGTTATAACTAATAATAAAACCTTTTTTTTATATTATTATAAAAAATTATAAAGTTTTATAAGATATATATTTAAAATTATTATTTTTTTTTTTTTTTTCACAAAGTCCTTTTCCTTATTGCGCTGCGGAAGAGTCCAAAAATATTTATCATCATATTTAATAAAAAAAATGTATTAATCAAAAAACTAAAAATATATTTAGGTAAATCCAATTTATTTAATATTATTGATTTTTTAAAATATATATATATTTTTTTTATTTTTATATTTATACTTTTATTAAAAAAATTTAACAAAATTTTTATAAATATTAAAAATTTTAATGATATTTAAAATTTTGATTATATAGTTTATTACTAAAATATTTTTATGTTTTTTTTTATAAAAAAAATAAATTTAAAAAATAGTTTTTTTAAAATATATTTTAATAAATAAAATTTTTACAACATTACTAAAAAATCTTCTTAATTAAAAAATAAATAAAATATTAAGTTAATTAAAAAATTAATTAAAATTTTTAAATTATTTTTTATATTTAATTAATTCTCCTAATTTCAATAATCTATAAATCTTTTTTAAGAAAAAGGTTTTAAATTTTTTAATTCATTTTTTTATATTTAAAATTAATTTAATAATATTTTTTTTAAATATATTATCTATTTTTTATTTTTTTTATTTTTTTTTTATTAAAATCATCTTATTATTATAAAAATTATTTTAAAAATTAGTTTATAGATTTAAATTGTTTATTAGTATTTTTTGTATTTTAAATAAAAATATTAGTAATTATTATAAACATTTTTATTATAAATTAGTTTAATTGATTATTTATTTTATTTATAGTATTTTCAAAATAATATAATTTAATATTATTATTATTATCTAAATATTCATATAATAATAAATATTTTAAATTATTCTTTTGTTTGTTTATATAAGATTATTATATTATTATAATTTTATTTTTTATAATTAATCTTTTTTTTTATAAAAATATTTTTTTTATTTTTATAATATTTTTATATAATTCAAATTATTTTTTATACATATATACTTTTTTTATTTTTAAAAATTAAATTAATTAAAATATTATATCTATCCTAAATTTTTTTAATAAAATTTTTTAAAATAATTAGTTTATTTTATTAAATTATTTTTTTTATTTAATTATTTAAATTTCAAAAAAAATATATATATATTTATAAATAAATAAATAAATAATATAATAATAACGATTTGCACCGGGAAGAGGATCACACGCAGAAGAGGATCACTAAATTTTGAATTTTAAAAATTTATTATAAAGAATAATATTTTAAAATTTTAGAACTTTCCATACATTATTCAAATTAATATTAATTTTTAAACCTTAAAATTTTACATTTTTATAAAATATGTTGTTTACCAAATCTTAGTACTATACTATATTCTAACCTCAACCCCCTATTACCACCATTATTACCACTACCACCACCATTACTATTATCATAATTACCATAACTATTATAATCATGGTCTAATGATTCCAAATTTATCAATTTATTTGACACACTTATTATTGAATTAATGAAGTTATCTTTGAGAAAAATATATAAACAACCATATATATATATAAAAAAATTTTTTTTTTATTTATATATATATTAATGTATATATATAATATACTATTTATAATATTAAGAGAAAAAATTAATAATAAGGATAATAATCAAATTAAAACATATTAATAATTAATAATAATATTAATAAAAAATAAAAATGATATTAATATGTTAAATTATTTGGTTATATAACTGGAAGTTCCTTTTATATTTAAATATAATATATAATATGGTTACTAAATTAGTAGGTTGGGATTTGGATATTAATTGGGTGAACTAATTCATATAATAGTGTAACGAAGCTCTCCCAGCATAATAAACTCCAAGCAGAAATCCAGTCGGCTGGAGGAGCCCTCAGAATAACCATAAGAAATATCCAAACAATATTATAATTAGAAAAAAAATTATACAATATAATATAAATTATAAACCTAAAATAAAGAAATATTTAGATTTAGATTTTATAATTTGTGAAATTATATTATTATTATTATTTCAATATATATAGTAAAAAGCTTATTTAAACTTTTACCTTATATAAATTTTCAAATTATTAAAAAATAATTTATATTCAATTTAATATTTTATATATCCAAATATTTAATTTAAATTTATCTCTTATTTAGTTTAATATTTTATATCCAAATATTTAGTTTATAAACTTATTTTTTATTTAATTTAATATTTTATACCTAAATATCTAATTTATAAATTTATCTCCTGTCCAGTTCATTTTGTTATTTCTTTTATTAATTTTTATTTAAATTGTTATGTTTGTTGTTATATATTTAAAAATTAAGTAATAATTTAAGTATCAATCTATATACATATTAGTGCCTTATTTGTTTTATAATATTTGTATATTATTTTAATATTTTGATTAATTTATATATAATTTTATATATTTTGTTGTTTTGCAACTTTATTAATCTAATATTTAAATATCTATTTCTGTTATTAACCTTCTAGGGTTTTCTAAAAAATAAATTGTAGTCATCATAACTATCTTTAAACATTTTAAAAATAATTTAAAAACAACCACTATTTTTATTTTTATTTTTACTCTTAAATTTCTAAACCCCAATTTTTTTAATAGCACAAAACCCTATAAACTTCAAAATTTCCTTGTTTAATTAAATAATAAATATAAAAAAAAACAAACCAAATTTTAAAAACCAACAACAAAAATCTCTTATACTATCAATCTACTAAAAAAGAACCCCACAGAACTTTCTTTTAATAAATACAACACCAACAAAAAGAAGTGGTTATAAATTTTGTATAAAGAATTTATAGTATGGCTTGAAAAGACCTTCAAAGACCCTAATCTTGCTAATATTGTAGAATGAGAATTACAAAATTTTAGATAGGCTAATAAGCCTTTTTTTACCTATTTTATGGAGTTTAGGTGTTTGATGGGACGTTTAAATTACGATGATGTTGTATAGATTACTTATTTACGAAATAGATTATGTATCAAAATTAAAAAATTCTTGATTATATGAGATATTTTGTTTTTAAAGTTTAACAAATTTGTAACTTTTTGTTAGAAATTTGATAATAATTGGTAAATTTTGGATGTAAAAAAAAAATCTAAACACCAGGTTAATATTGGTTTATTTTGAAAATAGGCATTATTATAGATATTTTGAGGGTTATTTAACCATTTTAATTTCATTAATTTTCTATTATAGATTTAAAAAAATAATTATTTTGATTTAAAATTTATAAATCAATTTATTAATAATATTTAAAAATAATTAATCTAAGAAAAGAAAAATAAATATTATGTTTAAAAATTTTATTTATATTGTGTTGAAAATGAACATTTTACCAATAATTGTTTGAATAAATAAGTTTTAAAATTTTTTAGAAAATTTGTAAAATAAATTCCTTACAATTTTTATTTAATTCATAACTAAAATATTCAAAAATTTATTTATAAAAATGTTTAAAATAAGATAGTATTTATTTTAAAACATTAATAATAAGAAGATGTTAAGAAATAAAAAAAAAAGATGTTTAACCATATTTTATAATATATAAAAAGGTAGGATTTTATTTGTTATTTTAAAAAAAAATTTGTTTTAAAAAATATTACAAATTTTTTTTATATTATAAAACTTATTTTTTTATTTAAATTTTAAAAAATCTAAAATTTTATTTAAATTTTATATTGAAATTTTTGTTATCTTATATTTTTATTTTTAGAAATTTATTAATATTTTTATATATTTAAATAGTGGTGATATAGGAATATATATGAGTTGTAAATTTATAATTAAAAATAATTTTTTATTTTATTTTAAGAAGACTGTCACGACCAAGCCATGTTCCGTCCCAATACAGAAATACCTTGGCATGACAAACATGATTTCCTTTTCACTACCCCTCTATCTCACAAAATTATTTTAGTTATAATTTCTTAGAATCCTACTTATCAAGATCATCAGCTTATAATTTTGAAAACATATATTTGTTTTTTGAAAATTATTTTTTTAAATAGTTTAATATCTATATTACTAAACTATCCAAACCTATTTTAGCCCTATAATACAAATTTTGTTAGTTGTATAAAATTATCAACAGTCAATAATATTAGTAGTTGCTAATATTTACACAAATCGATAATATTTTATATAAAAAATATTTTATATATATAAAATTTTTTTAATCAATAATAATTCTAATTTTAAACCTTATTAATCAACTTAATTATTTATTTAATATACTTGAATATTTAAAAACTTTTTTAATTTTTATATACTATTATATTTCTATATTATTTACTTACCTATGAATATATATATATTTTTTTGAGAACTTAAACAATTAAATAAAAAAAACAACTTAATAGAATAAGCTAACTATTTTAGGAAATTTTACTAAAAAAACCTAAAACAAATATAACATTTTGATTGATTTAATTCTCAAAGGTGGAAGGGTATATATATAAAAGAAAATTAATTCAAACAAAAATAAAGTGTTATAACAAATCAAAAAAATATTTTTAGAAAAAACTAATTTATAAGACTATAGAACCGTGACAGCACAACAATTCTATATAACCGAACATAATATAATTTGGAATACTCATTATTGTATGGATATTTAGGTAGTGATAATAGTATTAAATCATATCACTTTAAAAACGCTATAAATAAGATAAATAATTGATTAAGTCAATTAATAACAAAAATGTCTGTAGTAATTAATGACGTTATCATTTAGGGTGTTAAAAACACCAATGAACAACCTAGACTTGTAGACTAGCTCCCAAAACAATTTTAATTACAACAACAAAAAAAAAAAAAATCCAATAACTTTAGCAAAAAAAACAAAGAAAAAAAGGAAAACAATAAGGATGTAAATGCTATATCCCCAAAAAATACTATAAAAATGTTTTTGAAAATGAAGAAATGAATTAAGAAATTTGAGAATCCCTCCCCCAAAAAAACTTATAGGTTATTAAAATTAAAAAAATTAATTAAATATAAAAAACAACCTAAAAAACTTGATCAATTTTTTAACCAACTCAACAATCTTTTCGTATTTTAATTAGGAAAATTTCTTTACAATATTTCCAAAATTTGATTCATTAGTATGTACTTCAAAAGTACTACCCTTCAAATTTACCTTTTCTATAAAAAAAAATATAATAAACACCATTTTGATAGACTTACCAAAATTCCCAACATCTATTAAACCTTTATTAATTACAAAAACTTTATCAAATTCCTTTGATAAAAATGTGGTTACAAAAATAAAGCCAAAAAAGTATTTTGTAAAATTGATAATATTTGATAGATTAAATTAACCAGGATGTATTTCCAGCTTTTTGACTAGTACGCCTTTTTTATTGGATACAACGATAAATATCTTTTTTATTGAACTATAAATGGACTTAAATTATATTTTTAAACTAAGATCCTTAAATATAAAATGATTAAGGAAGATTTTATTTATAGGGAAATGTAAGTTTATATTATTAAAATAGATGATATTATTTATTAGGTAAAAACTACCAATTTTTAATTAAAATTATTTTAAAAGATTATTTTAAATTTATTTTGATTATTTAACAAAAGAAAATTAATTTTTAAAAATAATAATATTAATTTATTAAATAATTAATGAAAAAAGAATAACTTAAAAAAATGGTAGTTAAAGAAAACCTTTAGCCCAACTTTTATGGACCTAAATACTACTCAGAATTTTCAAAAATGATATAGTACCAATAAACCACCAAAATCCAACACCCCCTTATATTAAAACTGCAACAAAACGGGACACTTTAAAAACAACTGCCCTAAAAAACCACAAAATAATATACAACACAAAAACCAATTTTGTAATATTGAAAATAAGAAGACTATCTTAATTCAAATAACTTAATCCATTACACAAAACTTCAAAAAAATCCAACAACAAATTTTAAAACAAAAGACTTTTTTTCTGTTATAAGAAGAATTTGACTTAAATATTTAAATACTAATTCCAAAATTAACTAATAATAACAACAAGGACGATGGGATGCAAATCTTAAACTTTTTTGAATATTTTTTTTATTTCCCCAATCAACAAAAATATTATTAAATTTGGAATAATCTTCTACGAGGGATTTATATCTCTTATACTCGTAAATCAAACAAACAACTCTGGTAAAACTACTTTTATTGAAATATTTAATATGAATGACTTGTTTATGAAGATTCTAGGAACTTTTTTTAACATTTTGTAGTTTATTTTTAAAATCAATTTTGTTGTATGTAATATTATTGACACCTATGTATTGTTAAAATTTCAGAATTTAGCAGTGATTGGGATAACAATGAATATTTTTTTTTTCAAAAAAAAACTTCATTTTTTCTTTACCTCCCCCAAAATTTAATGAATAATAGCAACAATATATTAACTACAAGGAAATAATTTAGAACTGGAGAATGATCTAAATAATGTTAGGATTATAAAATCCTCAATACTTAACCTGCTATATTATTTACATTATAAAAAACATTGGATATAACCTTACCTAAAATTTTTTTTGGTTAGATAATAGGATTTATTAAATGGTTATCCACCATACCATAAAAAAACTTTACAAATAACACCTAACAGATGATTGGTAGATATACCATAATACCATTTTTGATTTAATTATTTTTCATCATTTTAGTTTTATTTTTTATAATTTTAAATATATTGGATATAAATTTGATAAAGAAGATATTATTTGTTATTTATGTGATTTTCAACCTACTAATTATTGAATGTATAATAAACAATTGTGATTGTGTAGACAATGTGTAAAAAATTAGCACCAATACACAAAAAATAGTTGTGTTATCAATATACTCCAATTTTTAGTATTTTTTCTATAAACTTGTTATTACTGCCCTAATAAACCCTTTTTTTGTATTGTTATTTAGCTATACATCCACCAAGATGGATACCCCCCTTCAAATTATGCTCAACATGAGTTTTGTTATATTAACATTCATATTATAAGAAAACCCTACAAAGAATAGGTGCTTTTCATCCATAAAATCATTTTTTAAAATATTATTTAATATTGTTATTTTTGTTTTCATAAAACCTGTTATCTATAGAAACTGGAATACTAATTTTATCAGAATTTAAATCTCTGCAAAAAACATATTTATTAATAAATAGCATATACCAAAAATTGATATATTCTCCAAATTGTAAGATAAAATATTTAATAGATTGAAAAATGGTTATGTTTGTATTGTTCTAATAGAATATTTATTTGGAATGAATTAAAATAACATTTTTAGAAAAATTATTCTGAAAATAGGGAATATGTTAATAATCTTTTTTAAGGAATTTTTAATAACATAGTTGTTATTTTTTTTTGTGATTATCAACATAATGAAGTTTGTATTGTTTGTATTGATGAATTTAACAATGTATAAAATTTTAGTCTTTATAATAACTATAATAAAGATGAATTTCCCATCAAAAGTTTAAATTAGATCGGTTTTAGGAATGGGTGTTGCTTGAATGATCCAGTTTTTACATCATTAATTAAGAATTGATTTGAATTTTTATACTTGTTTTAAAAAATCACTTCATAACTATAGTAAATGTTAATGGAAATATTGTCAACACCCTTGTCAATAGTAAAACAAAAACTTACTATATTAACTCTTAAATAATTAAACAATTCAACTTACCAAAAATTTTTAAAAAAACCCCTATCCATATCACAACTTTCAACCAATCCCCCTTAAAAACAATCACTTATGAAATAATCTTTTCATTTTTTATTAATGGTTATTTTGAAACCATTATTATGGACATCCTCAACCTTATTTATGATTTAATTCTCAAACACAACTGGTTGTACAAACACGATCTAATTATCAATTTTAAACAAAAAATAATTAAATTTTTTTAATACAATTATCAATAATTTTAAAGAAAAATAAATTCTATGAGAAAACCAAAAATGGGATAGAAAATTCATCTATGTTTTACTCAACAAATATTATAAAAAGAATTAAAAAATTGTTTTTGAAATAAACCCCATTTTATCAAAACTATTTTCCTTAAAACCAAAAAATTAATTCAACTCTATAACAAAAATATACCTAAATGGATCAACAAATTGGTCCAACAAGTGTTTAAACCCCCCAAAAAAAATAAATTACTACCTAAAATCAACTAATTTATATACACTATTTTTTTAAAAAAAGGAATACAACCAAAATCTTTACCCATTTATACTTATACAGAAAAAAAAACGGTTATTCTTCAAAAATATATTAAAAAAAATCTTAAAAATGGATATATCTGATTTTTTAACTCACCAGCTAGACACCCTATTTTATTTATATTAAAATTTAATAAAAAGCTTTAAATATGTATTAATTATTAAAATTTCAATACTATTATTATTGTAAGAAATTGTATGTAGACTAGTCGAGATATCAAAATAATACACAAATGTCACAAGGTAAGATAAAGCACTAATATATATACAAATTGATACTTAAATTGTTACTTAATTTCTAAATATATAACAGTGAATATAATAGTTTAAATAAACAATTAACAAAGAAAATAACAAAATGAATTGGATAGGAGGTAAGTCTATAAACTGGTTATTTGGGTATAAAATATTAAACTGGATAGGAGATAAGTCTATAATCTAAACATTTGGGTATAAAATATTAAACTGGACAAAAAATAAATTTGAACTAAACATTCAAATATACAAAATGTTGAACTAAACATAAATTGTTTTTTGGTAGTTTGGAAGTTTATGTAGGGTAAAGGTTTAAATAGGTTTTTTATTGCTTATACTAAAATAACAATAATAATATAATTTTGCGAGTTGTGAGGTTTGAATTTGGATATTTTCTTATTTTGGGTTTGTAATTTATATTGCGTCATATGGTTTTTTTTTTAATTATAATATTACTTAAATATTTCCTATGGTTATTTTGAGAGTTCCTCCAACCAACTAAATTTCTGTTTGGAGTTTATTATGCTGGGAGAGCTTTGTTACATAATCCCTTTTTTTAGTATTGATGTTTCATCAATACTTTGGTCTAATATTTAGAATTTTGGTAAATTTTTTACTGTGGTGATATTTTTTGTTAATCTTAGGTAGCATAAATTTTTGATAACTACTTTTGTGCAAAATACCTATAAAGAACAATTTTCCTAAATCTCTCATATTTGGATTTTTTTCTAATATCTTAAATTCTAAATTCTTAGGTTTCGATTTTTTTGGCTCTAATAAATTCTAATTTTGGTTGTATAAAATTAAGACTTTTTAATCTTCCTCAAAAATACTGGTTTTTAGATTAATTTTTTAATCTAACTAAAAAATGTTGTTTGAAGTTATGATTTTATTAAATAGTTAATTCATCATATAAACAGGTTTTTTGTTGTTAGTATCCTCAAATTATTTTGTTTTTGGGATTATAGGGGGTATTTCTGTTAAAATGTTTTGTTTAGTTTTGACCAACTCGACTTATAACCGCAGGATTTTGTGGTATAAACTAATGTATCTAGGTTCTAATATCTAAATATCGAAAAAATCTAATACGAAAAAAATGTTTTGGATGATATCAAAATACTAAAAGATTCTGATTGGTTTGCTTAATTCTTCAAACTGATATGGGAATAGGGTTGCGGGGTCTAATATATCAAACAAAAAAACCAAGTCGGTCAAGATGGGATTTATAAAATTCATCGAACAATTTTTGAGTATGGGTAATGTCAGATGCAGGTTGTTAGGTAGGTTTGTTTTAGTTTTTTTACTAGAGGAGGTACTGAAGTTTGCGGTAGTGGATTTGTGAGTCTAAAATTTTTTTAATTTCGTATTCTTCTTCATCATCAACAATAATCAATGGGAGTTTTTCTTCATGGTTTTGGTTAGGAAATGCATTATTTTTTGTGAAATAAAAAAAACTAATATGGAAGATAGGGTGGATTTTTATTAAAAAAAAAAACTCTAGTTTATATGCTCTTTTGTTGATGGATTTAAAGATTTGAAATGGATTTTTTATTTTATTAAACAATTTAAAACAAAATCAGACCGTTTTTATGTTTTGTATGTCTAATCAAACTTAATCATTTTCCTTATATTCAGGTACTAAATGTCATTTCTTATTTACTTATTCTTACTATATTTGTATAACATGGCTAATTTCCACACAAAAAGCTTCTTAAAAGTCTACCATTTGTTGTATAAAAATTCCTACTTATTAATTTCTAACAGGCTTTTTTAATCCTTGAAATTTAAAAATATCTGGGTTCTAATTATAGTTTGTAGCAAATGGTGAGATACCAATAATATCCAAAATTTTATTATTGTAGGAGTATTTTGTTAGAGGGAGCCAATTTATTTAGTTATTTTGCTGATAGTTAGTATATGTACGAAGATATTATTCTATGATGTTATTAATACACTCTGTTTGTTTGTTGGTTTGGGGGTGATAGGTTGTACTAGGTCAATAGTATATTTTCAACCAAATATTGATTTCATCCCAAAATTCATCAAAAAAATTTTGTTTTTTATTTAATATAACTTCTTTAAATAATCCATATAATTTCCAAACATCTCAAAAAAATATTTTAGTTAATCCTTTAACACTAAATTTCTTAATTATAAAGGATAGATAAATCATTTTAAAAAATCAGTCCACTGTAACAAAAATTACATTGTAGCCATTAACCTCAAATAATCCAATAATCAAATCAAATAATATACTCTACCAATTTTTCTCAGGGATCTGTAATGATTGCAGTAGTCCTTGGGGAACATTTCTTAAAACTTTAGTTCATTTACATATATAACAATTGTTTATGTATCTATCAACATCCTTCCTAATCCCTTTCCAAATATACTATCTCTAAATTAATTCAAATATTTTTACTCTTCTTGGGTATCCTACCATTAAATGATCATAATATTGCTACAGAATCTC
This sequence comes from Arthrobotrys sinensis, assembly GCA_036971225.1. NCBI lineage: Eukaryota > Fungi > Ascomycota > Orbiliomycetes > Orbiliales > Orbiliaceae > Arthrobotrys > Arthrobotrys sinensis. The sequence goes on along the minus strand of JAJTTV010000007.1, from coordinate 2,175,129 downwards.
TTCACAGATTTTCTCATTATCTGGTATTATTTTACAATTATTATAGTAAAATTTTCTTTATTACTCCTCCATTTCTAATATTTCCACTTTCAAATGCTGCTTATCACTATTTCTTAAAATTTTTAAAATATCTTAAATATATAAGTTGTTTAAAACTACAATTTATCATTCTTTTTATATTATCATAAAACCAATTTGTTGGATTTTTTTAGGCAGAATAAATATTCTAATTCAATTTTTAATACACTCATCCCCCTCCCCCTAAAAAAGGTTTTTTGATTTTTTAATTAATACATTGGTTTTAATATTAATTTTTCCAAAAACAAAAAATATCTTAAAATCAAATCAAAAAAAAAATTCCATCCATCCCACTTATCTCTATCTAAAATATTATTTAATCATAAAATACTCCAAGTTTTTATAATCTATAAAAATATACACTTAAATATAAACACTCATTAAATATCTTTCCCAATCCTTAAATACCTAGATAACCAACAATAATTCCTTATCATGGATATCATAATTATACTCTACAAATATCATTTTTCTTAATCAATAGGTTACAGGGTACCAAAATCCATTGTTATGCTTCTAAGAGAGAATTACAACACAAACGAAATTTGAAACATCTATCTCCATCTGTGTTTTTAGCTTAGGATTCCAATATCTCAAAATAAATTCCATTATAAATACTTACTAAAATATTTTAAAAACTTATTTTTCCTTACTTCCCCAATAAAATATCCAATCTTTCTTTGTTAGGTTATAAAAAAATCTAACTATCTTTACATAATCTTTAATAAATTGTTGGTAGAAGTTTACAAATTTTAAAAAAGATTATACTTTTTTGATAGTTTTGGGTTTTTTTTCAATTCCTTTTAATTTAGTATATCTTAAATCTTAGTTAAATCCATTCTAATACCATCACTTCTGACAATATAACCCAGAAACTCAATTTCCTTAATAAAGAATTTGTATTTAAAAAATTTTACATAAAAACCTACTTTCATCAAAACTTTCAAAACTTTTCTGATATGTTGGATATGTTTTTCTTTTGAATTGTTGTAAATGTAGATGTTGTTAAGATAGATTATATAAAATTCATCCAAAAAAAATTATAAAACTTCATTAATATAAACTTAAAAAACAGTTAGTGCATTAATTAATCCAAAGTATATAATCTGGAATTTGAAATGATTATATTTAATTCAAAAAGCCGTTTTCTCTTCATTTTTTTTTGTTATTCTAATTTGGTTATATGCTCCATAAATGTTTAATTGGGTGAAATACTTAACTTTTCTAAATCTATCAAGAATTTCATCAATACACAGTAGAAAACATCAATCCTTAATAATAATAACATTTAATTTTCTCCAATCTACACAAAGTCACAATGTTCCATCTTTTTTAAAAACAAAAAATATAAATACTCCCCATAGACTATTAAATCTTCAAATAAATCCTTTAGCCATATTTTCTTCAATCCAAAACTTAAAAACCTTAAAATATTTTTTATTTATTAATCATAAAAATTCCCAAACCAATTTAACATCTTATAAAATAAAAATTTTCATATCTTCTTTTCTTCAAAATAATAACATATCTCCTTTCTTTTTCAAAAACATTTCAATTAGGTCTTGGAATTCTTAAAACAATTTAACAAATTCTTCAATAATAATCTTATCATTAACATAAATAACTTATTTCCATTTCCTACTTAAGCTATAAATAGCAAAAACAAATCCTTATTTCATGGTTTTTTTGAAAACCTTGGTACTAACAATCATAATTTTTAATAAACATTTCAAATATACTTAATTTTTTTTTTAATCAACTTGGATGTTATATTTTTTATACCATAGTTTTTTTAGGTTAAAAAATTTAATAATATTAACAATATCAGTATTAATAATTTTTTTATAATCTTGGATTTTCATTTTGAATTAAATCATTTCCTTAACTAATTCTTTATTCCCATTAAAGTATTCTACAAATTCAAAAATCTTCTTAAAATAAAATAAAAAATCATTTTTAATTGTAAATTTGTGATTTATATATATTTCTATATTGTTACTATCCAGATATGCAAGAATATTAACAAATTTCTAAAAATAAAAATACAAGATAATAGGGATTTTAATATAAAATTCAAATGGGGTTTCAAATTTTTCAAAATTTAAACAAAAAAACAAATTCTGTGATATAAAAGAGATTTGTGGTATTCTTCAAAACAAAATTTTTCTCGAAGTGACAAATAAAATCTTACCTTCCTGTATATCACAAAGCATGATTAAACGTCTCCTTTTCCCACTTTTTTTTTGGTATTTTCTTATTATTAATGTTTTAAAACAAATACTATCTCATTTTAAATATTTTTATAGATAAATCCTCAAATATTTTAGTTACAAATCAGGCAAAGGTTGTAGGGGATTTATCCTACAAATTTTCCAAAAAATCTTAAAACCTATTTATTTAAACAATTATTAACAAAATATCTACTTTCAGTATAATATAAACAAAATTTTTAAACACAACATTTATCCTTCTCTTCTTAAATTAATCATCCTTAAATATTACCAGTAGATTAATCTATAAATCCTAAACCAAAATAATTATTTCTTCATATCTATAATAGAAAATTAATAAAGTTAAAATGACTAAATAACCCTCAAAATATCTACAATAATACCTATTTTCAAAATAAACCAATATTAACCTAATATCTAGATTTCTTCTTTACATCCAAGGTTTGTCAATTATTATCAAATTTCTAGTAGAGAGTTATAAATTTGTTGAATTTTAAAGACAAAGTGTTTTGTATAATCAAGAGTTTTTTAATTTCAATATATAATCCATTTCATAAATAAGCAATTTATGCAGCATCATCATAATTTAAACATCCTATTAAACACCTGAATTCCATAAAATAAATAGAAAAAGATTTATTAGCCTGTTTGAAATTTCATAATTCTCATTTTGTGATACCAACAAAATCAAAATCTCCAAAAACTTTTTCAAACCATACTATGAATTCTCCATACAAAACCCATAACCACTTCTTTTCATCAATATTATATTCATTAAAAAAAAATTCTACGAAATTCCCCTTCAACAAACTAACAACATAGAAAATTTTTATTACTAATTCTTAAAATTTAGCTTGTTTTTTTTCATATTTATTATTCAATTAAACAAAAAAATTTTGGAGTTTATAAAGTTTTGTGCCATCAAAGGGATCAAAATTTGGAAATTTAAAAATAAGAATAGACATAAAAATAATAATTATTTTCAAATTATTCTTAAAATGTTTAAAGACAACCATAATAACTGCAATTTATTCTTCAAAAAACCCTAGAAAATTAATAACAAAAGTAAACATTTAAATATTAGGTTGATAAGATTACAAAACAACAAAATATAAAAAATCATATATAAACTAGTCGAGATATTAAGGTAATATATAAATGTCACAAAACAAGATAAAACACTAATATATATACAAATTAATACTTAAATTATTATTTGATTTTTAAATACATAACAACAAACATAACAATTTAAATAAACAATTAACAAAAGAAATAACAAAATGAACTAAACAAGAAATAAGTCTATAAACTAATCATTCAAACATAAAATATTAAACTAAACAAAAAATAAATCTATAATTTGGACATTTAAATATAAAATATTAAATTGAACAAAAAATAAATCTAAATTAGACATTCAAATATACAAAATATTGAACTGGATATGAGTTGTTTTTCGGTAGTTTGGAAATCTATATAGGGTAAAGGTTTAAATAGGTTTTTTGCTGTTTATATTAAAATAACAATAATAATATAATTTCACAAGTTGTGAGGTTTGAATTTGGATACTTCTTTATTCTGAATCTACAATTTGTGTTGCGTTGTATAATTTTTCTTCCAACCATAATATTACTTAAATATTTCCTATGGTTATTCTAAAGGCTCTTTTGGCTGACTAGATTTCTACTTGGAGTTCATTATGCTGGGAGAGCTTCGTTACAATTATTATCAAAAACACTAACCCATTTCTATTTATTAGTGAATTTTTCAACCAATTCAAAGGAGTTTGATACTTTATAAAATTAAATATTATTAATACTTATTATAATATAAGAATTAATTTTGGAGAAGAATGGAAAACCGTATTTAGATATTATTATAGATTTTTCGAATACTTAATCATGTCCTTTGACCTAATTAATATTTTAGTTTCCTTCTAGATATTCATAAACCATATCTTGTATGATTATATCAACAAAATTTATATTATCTATTTAGATGATATTTTTATTTATAACAAAATAAAGAAAAAACATTATAAATATGTTAATCTAGTTTTGAAAATATTTGATAAATAAAATTTATAAATTATTTTAAAAAAATCCAAATTTGATACACTAGAAATCAAATTTTTAAAAACCATAATTACACCTAATGAAATTAAAATAAACTTTAAAAAAATTCAAATTATTTAAAATTAGCTTAAGTTTAAAAATATCACCAATATACAATCATTTCTAGGATTTTATAATTATTATTGATGATTTATTAAAAAATATAGTTTTATATCTACCGCTTTTATAAAATTTATTAAAAAAAACATCAAATTTGAAATAATATTTTCTAAAATAAAAATCTTTTAAATTCTTAAAAATACTTTTATTTCTACCCCCATTTTTTAATTTTATAATTTAGTCTTATTTACTAAAATAAAAACAAATACTTTAATAACAATTTTAGGAACTTATTTACTTTAATTATATTTAGATAATGAATAATATTCAATTACTTATATTTTTTATAAATTTAATATTATGTAGTTTTGATATTCTATTTATGATAAAGAATTTATAGTTATTATAAAAATATATAAGAAATAATATATTTATTTTTAAATTAAAAATTTTTTTATTATTTTGTTTAATTATAAAAATTTTATATATTTTATAATTACTAAAAAGTTTAATTGAAGATAAATTTAATAATGGGAAATTTTTAATAAATATAATATAAAAATTATTTATTTTAAAAAAAAAGAGAATATTTTAACTGATGTTATCAATTGCTAACCAGATTTAATAAAAAATATTGAATTAAATAAAAGAACCATTTTTAAAAAAAAACAAAATTATATTATTATTAATAAAGTTTTTAATTTTATTAAATATTTTTTTGAAAATTTCCTTTACAAAAATTTTTTTAAAATTTATAAAAACAATTTTGTTTTTAGAAAAATCTTAGAAAATTTGGTAAATTTATTAAAATATTTTAAAATTTAAAATAAAAATTATTTTATTTAGAAATACCTTTTACATCTTAATAAAAAAATTATAAATAGAAATCATTTCTTAACATCATAATATTTTAGCATACAATCATTTAGGGATTGATTGTATACAAAAATTAATCACTAAAATTTATTTCTAACCCAAAATATGTAAATATATTAAAGAATATATCAAAATATATAATATATACTACAAAAATAAGTCTAATTGATATAAACCATATAGAATATTATAACCATATAATATTCTTAATATATTCTTCAAAGTTATTACATATGATTTTGTTTAAAAATTACCACCTGCAAGAAATTCCCTAATTAATTTCTTATATAATAAAATTTTAGTTATAATTTGTAAACTAACTAAAACAACTATTTTTATATTATGGAATAGCCAATAACAAGTAAAAAAATTCTAATAAATCTATGATTAATATATTTTTAACAAATATAACATATAAACCAAACATATTTTCAATTGAGATTTATTTTTTATTTTTAAATTTTAATAATTAATTATAAATTAGAATAGTATTAAATTTAATATTATTATTAAAGGATATATTTAAATGGATGGAGTTATTGAATAATTTATTTAAATTTTTAAAATTTATTTCAGAAGTTTTTTAAATTTTATTTAGAATAACTAAATTAGCCTTCTGTCCATAACTAAATTTATATACAATACTTTATAATATTCTACTAATAAATACATTTTATATGAAATACTAAAAGGATAGAATCTAAAAGTTTTTTTATTATTTTTTTAATCAAAAAATGTTATATCTGAAGTAGAAAAACATAAAATTTATGAAGAATTTTTACATTAACTTAAAAAAAAACTTATAATTTTTTTAAGAAAAAATATTTTATTATTACAACCAAAACCAAAAAAAAAGCCCTTTTTTTTAAAAAAAAATAAAATAAAATATATTTGTTTGTATGAAATTTAAAATCACACCATTTTAATAAAAAATTTGGTTATTAGAAATTTGGACCCTACACAATCAAAAAATAATTTGGAAAATATTAATATAAACTAGATATATTTGGATTAACCCAAATCCACAAAACCTTTCATATATCAATCTTAAAACCTACCCCACCAAAACTATGAGAAGATTTTAAAAACGATGAAATCGAAGATGATGATTTTACTAAATATAATATCAACAAAATCCTTAACGGATTTAATGAAAATAATAAGTATTTTGTGAGATAATTTTTATTTTACAACCCAAAAAATAACTCCTAGCAACCTAAAAAAAACATTTCACCCACACTTATCCAATCTTATTTAAAATAACCTAAAATATTCACTAAACAAGGTATCGGAGAGCCAAAAAAAGGACATAGATGATTTAGGAAAAATTAAACATGTTAATAAACAAAATTAAGAAGGAATTATTACCTAAAGAAGATAAGTCTTACACACATAAAACCCTTGCAAAAAAATGCAAAAAATTTTATTTAATTTTTCTATCTTATGACCAATATTTTAAATTAAAAGTATAAGATTTGAGTAACAAAAAAACCAATATCTTAATAAAACATTTTAATAAGTTAATTACAAATATAAAGAAAAATAAAAAAAAAAACAAAAAAAAATTCCACAATTAATAAAAAACCTTTTTAAATACATTTAAATAATTTTTGAAAACATTATTAATTTGGTTAATATTTATAAAAATATGATTATAAACCAAAAAATCATCAAAAATACCAAAAAGATTTTTATGAAAATAATTTAAAAATTCTTATATTACTTTATCAATTACCTCATTTAAAATTTTTTTATTTAGACCCATTACCATATTTTTTTTATATAATGTAACCTCTATGTAAATAATATTTTCTCAATGTTTTTCAATAATAACGTTTATTTTTTTTTGATGATAAGTTATTTCCGTTATAATAATTTAAAATTTTTTTAAAAATTTTGTAAATTTTAATTAAGATTTTGAAAACTCCAATTAATACTTCAACATCTCCACCTATACTTTATTAAAACAACTAAAAATTTTCTTCAACTCCAACATTTTTTGCTTTCAAATTTTTGAAATATGCTCCACTAAAAAAATATTAGTTTTATTTAATTAATCTTATAAAAAAAGAATTACCTATAAGGAATTACATTATAACCAATTTTGCCCTATTTAATACAAACTAGGCAACACTTCGAATTCTTTATTATAATATATTTGTGTTTGTTAATTTAATATTTATTATATACAACAATTACTTCAAAACTTTTTTTAATAATAAGTTTGATAAATTTTTTTTTTAACTTTGTTAGAATAATTTTATATTATTTATATTATTTATAAATACAAACTAAACTCATAATAATATATTAATTTAAAAAATTAAAAAATATTTAATAATTTAAATTTAATTTTTATTTTAAAAAACAAAAAAAAAATCTTATATACACCTATTTACTTACATAATTCTATATTCTGTATGAGAAACTTCCCTTAACAAAATTCCCATATACAAAATTCTTTTAACAAAAAATTTTATATAATAATTCTTTTTACACAAAAATTCCCCAAAAGAAATAAAACTTGCCAACACAATTTCTTTTATATTAGAAAATCTTATACAAAAAATTTCTTAAAAGAATTTCTTTTAAAAAAAAAGATAATATCATAATTAAACCATATTCTATTCTAATATAGAAATACTTTAATATAACAAACATAATTTTTTTTTCACTACTTTTCTATCTTATAAAATTATTTTAATTATAATTTCTCAAAATCCTACTTATTAAGATCATCAGCTTATAATTTCAAAAACATATATTTACTTCCTAAAAATTATTTTTTCAAATAATTTAATATTTATATTACTAGACCATCCAAACCCATCTTAATTTTACAATATAAATCTTATCAATTATACAAAATTATCAATAATTAATAATATTAGTAGCTATTAATATTTACACAAATCAATAATATTTTGTATAAGGAATATTTCATATATATAAGACCTCTTTAGCCAATAATAATTCTAACTTTAAACCTCATCAGTCAACTTACCTAATTATCTATTTAATATATTTAAATATTTAAAAACTCTCTTAATTTTTATATACTATTATACTTCTACATTATTTACTTACTTATTTATAAATATATATATTTCTTTTTAAAAACTTAAATAGTTAAGTAGAGAAAATGGCTTAACAGAGTGAACTAGCTGTTTTAGGAAATCCTACTAGGAAGACCTGGGACAGGTGTAACAAAGACTTTTAAATTTATAGAATATTTTAATGGGAATAAAAAATCTGTTATTACGCGGGTGCGCATATAGTAGAGCAGTCTCTACCACGGAAGGTATGTAGGTCTCCAGAGATGTATTGATTGCATGATCGATGGATTGTGCTCCTATAGAGCACCCTCTATGAGACAGGTATAGGGGTAGCAAGTCCCTTGGCACTCGCTACTACCTGCCTCTTATAGAGGGCGTGACCCGGCTATAGCTGCCTATGAGAATGGCTGCTCTATCACAGCAACAACACTCCGGCTCAGACATTACTCAGAGGCAAAATGATGATACTGTTGTATAGAGCTTCCTCTGTTATAGTTGCAGGTAACGAGTGTAGAAGGTCTGGACTCTTCTCATGACGTAGTTACCTCCGTGGGGAGAGCTGTGCTCTATCCTGCATGCTCTATTAGAGCTTGCTATGTTGTATGACCTATGCTGTTGCTTGGTCTAGGCTCTATGAAGCCCTTTGGTTTCATGTGCCTCTGTTGCGCTATTGGTTGATCTCTTATATATAGAGGTTGCTTTGCATCCTGTGCATGTTTTAGCTTGATACCTTCCGTTGGAGCTGTGCACTGCGTCCAACTTCATATATAGAGGTAGCTCTTCACCAACACGTTGTGTTTCATGGTGAGGCTCTGTTGTGGCGTCTTGCGCTCTTATTATAATGGCGCCTGGGAGCTCTTTTGCTCTACCGGCTATGTTGGTAGCTCTTTTATATGACTGTGCCTCAGAGCTCTTTGCTCTATAGCCTTGGTCTATAGCTCTGTCGTTGCCTATGCATGGACTTGTTGTATATAACAGAGCTTGTAGCAGAGCTGTGCTCTATGCTACGCCCGCGCTTATGATACCTGTTGGTCTTGTGCCTCTTGGGTCGCGCTGTCAATGCTCTTCTAGAGCGTGCTTGCGGTTTCAGCTTATAGCTGTGCTCTCTATGGAAGCTGTGCTTTCCATGGGTACCCTGTTATAGAGCTTCCGCTTGCCGAGCCTGTGCCTCTTGGCTGGTAGACTCTCTGTTCTCCGGCTTACCGGTCATGAGGTGAGGGTTCTAGAGCGGTCTATATGATGCCTATAGAGCTCTGCTCTGTGGTGCCTGTAGGCGCGCTCTCTGGAGCGTTCCTCTCTGTGATGGGAGTGTATATATATACTTCCTTCCACCCTCATTCCTTCATTTTNATTTTCTTTCCTCTATACATCACTCCATAAAAATCCTCCACATCACTCTCAAATTTTAGAACTTCTTTTATACAACATGGCTGCTGCTCCTGGCCCTCCTCCTGCCTTCTTTGACGGAGTCGCCAATGCCGTTCCTGCGGGTCTCTCTAATGCTCTCACGGGCAATATGATTTTGGAGCACTATGTAAGAGCTCCCGCTGACTGCTATGAGGTCTCTGTTCCATGTCAGAGGTGCCTCAATGAGTTTGCTGCCGGCCGCTATGGCCACGTTTGTATATGGTCCTCGCAGAACCATAAGGCGAAGTGTGAGCCGTGCTCACGTGCAGGTGCTCCCTGTACCTTCGGTATGTAGCTCTATTAAATTGCATCCCTGCTTCTTTTGTAGGCTAACTTCTAGTACAGCGATTAGTGCTCGCTCTGTCTGCACTCCGCCTCGCCTTGTTCGCGACTCTTTTGGAGGGGTATTCTCTGCCCCAGGGGTACCGAGTATAAACCCCTCTATCACCCATCCTCCTCCCGGCCCTCCCACCCACCTCCTTCAAGTTCCTCCCGCCGTCGCCCACCCTCTTTGGCATGGGGCAAATTACGTTGCTCCTCCCTTGTGGGTTCCTGCGGGAGCTCCAGCTCCACCACCACCGCCACCTCCACCACCACCACCTCCACCACCAGCAGGTCTCTCTGCCCAAGAGCATACTTGGTTGCAGGAGACCCATGCTCGGGTCCATGCCTTGGTGGGCCTTGAGAACGTGGTCAATGCCCACGTCAATGGTACGTATAAGAGATGCCTCTTATAGAGATGAGTATGATGGCTGACTTGGAGAAATTTTGGGTAGCAAATCCTCTTCCTTAGAGGTTCGGCGGTCTTGGTTTGGCGTGTGGGAGGCTCTTGGCTCGAGGTGTCTCTTTTTGGTTTGGGTTGGCGTTTGGAGTTTTGGAGTTTTGGAGTTCTTGTGTGTTGTTTTTGTTGGATTTTTGTTANGGTTTGGGTTGGCGTTTGGAGTTCTGGAGTTTTGGAGTTTTTTTGTGTGTTGTTTTTGTTGGATTTTTGTTATTTTAGAATAATATGATGGATATCTCGGGTGCTCTATTTGAGACCCTTCTTTTCTCTATTTCAGAGTTTTCAGGCTTTATAGTTTCGCCATACCGAGATTTGTGATGTGCTTCGTATGAAGAGGTAGAGGTAGTGCCTTCGTAAATATGTCCGCTGTCATTTCAGTGGTAGGCACGAAAGTTAGAGAGAGCTCTTTATTGCGAGCTCGCTCTCTTATCCAGAAGTATGCGACGTCGTAGTGCTTGGTTCTCTGCTGATTGCCTGGATTGGTGGATACTATGATAGCGCTTCTGTTATCCATATAGAGGTCAGTGGGTGGTATGCCCTTGCTCTTCCAGAGAGGGTACTTCACTCTATCGTGAATGTCCCTTAGCAATTTATGAAGCCATATGGCCTCTTTACCAGCGTGGTTGCTTGCAATTACCTCTGCCTCTGTGCTAGAGGTGGCTACCGTAGCTTGCAGCTTGCTTGACCATGAGACTGTCGCTCCACAGAGGTTGTACGTATATCCTGACGTGGATCTCCGATTTATCTCTTCAGACCCCATGGTCTGGGCCCAGTCGGCGTCAGAGTACCCTCTTAGGATTGGGTCTGCTCTTTTATAGGTTATACCTATGTTTGCAGAGTTA
>JAJTTV010000007.1:2123960-2161314 GCA_036971225.1 Arthrobotrys sinensis | reverse complement strand
CACTATAGTCATCTACGATTATTAGAGCATGCTTTGCGTGAGAGGTGGCTGGTTTGTCGAGGTTCTTATCCTTGTACCTATTCTGCAGAGCAGCCACTTGCCACGGTCCCATGCTGTCTATATGAACTAGCTCTAATGGACGGGTGGCTCTTTGGTAGGCAGGTCCTCTATTTGGCATTGCTGTTTGCTTGCCATAGATACATGGTTCACAGACATGGTTCACTCTATCCAAGGGTGTGGAGTCTCTTATACCGAGGGTGTCAAGAACTCTCTTAACCGCTCTGAGATGGAGGTGGCCAAGTCTACGATGCCAGGTCTCTAATGTTTTAGAGGGTAATACCTCATTTATTTTGGGTGCTCGCTTTCTAGCTACTGCACTCCTTATTTGGGAGGCCGGTATGAAGTTTGACTCCGGCTCTTTGGTAGAGGAGGGCTGCCGATGAGTGCTTGCCTCTTCCATCTTATAGAGTCCGGTCTCTGAATCTTCAAGACATCTGCCTATGACAGAGCCTTGGTATGTTATAGAGCAATGGTCTTCTCCAAACTTTACCTCAAATTTTCGTTTGGTGAGCTTTTTCACCGATATCAGATTTAGAGCTATGTTGGGTGCATAGAGCACCTCATCCTCTTTTATTCTGTGGCTCTCGGTCTCTATTAGAACAGTGCCTATCCCATACGCCTCTATATAAGAGTCGTCTGCTAGCAGAATCTTTCTTCTGGTAGAGAAGGAGTGGTACGTTATAAAGGGGTTCATATCATTTGATATCCAATCGCTGGCTCCAGAGTCAATGTACCACCCATCTTGTGGGTGTTGTACTGAGGAGAGGGTGCTCTTATATGCCCTATGGTCCAGATTACGAGGGTCCTCTATTATATAGGGGTTGGGAACAATTGGTTTCTCATTATTTCCTCTAACTGGCATCTTGCTAGGGTCCTTTTTCCCACAATTCTCCTCTGTATGATTATAAAAGAAGATGTTACCTCTGGATTTGCAGTACTCGCAGGGGTTCGCCACTGCCTTCTTAGGAAGAGGCTTCCCCTTCTCCGAGCGGAGGTCTACCTTGGACCTCTTTCCAGTTGGTCTTCTATCCTCTGGTTTAGAGGTACCTGGCTTCAAGGCTTCCGAGTTTCCTCTATAGCGCTTGTTGCCTTTATGGTCTGAGATAGCGGCATGCGCTGTAGCAGAGTGATTCCGCGCTCTTAAAGAGTCTTCTTCATTCCTCTCTGTAAGAAGGACGTCAGTGAGTTGTTTGCGANTAGCTCTGGTACGTATACTTCTCTGAATCATGGAGATTGAAGGTCTTCCAGATTCTAGTGAGCTGGGTGATGGATTCATCGCCCGTTGCTCTGAGAGCGACTATGGACGCGTGTAAGAGGCTCATGTCGGCAAAGCTCTTGCCATCTAATAGAGCTCTCTCTTTTTCGAGGTCGTCGATTCTTCTGAAGAACTCGGTAACGGTTTCGTAGGGGGTCTTCTGCTTGACGGCCTCTATATTTTGAAGTCTGTTCTCTAATATAGAGATGGAACTCTCATTTGAGGGGCGGAACTTCTGATGTAGGTAATCCATGATTTCCTTGGGGGTCTTATTTAGAAGAGGGTCCCTGAGTCGATTGTCGACTGCGTGCACCAGAATGTCGATTGCGCAGGCCTCTGCGAGAGAGCGATCCACTTCATTAGAGGTATCCTCGTTGCGATTTGGTCGAGGGCGCAGTCCTGAGGATGGGCCTGCTTGAGACGCGTCTTCTGTAGTAGAGGTGTCCTCCTCTATGAGAGTGTGGAGGCGAATTCCTCCCTTTGAAATTGTGCGTAATCTCAAGAGAATGGAGGATCTCCATGTGAGGTAGTTCCCTCCTCTGTGATCGAGGAGGTCAATTCCATAGAGCGGATTGTTGGAAGACGACGCGTTCGACATGGTTGCTGGCGTGNTTATATAGAGGTATACGCGTAGATGGACGTGATAGAGTCTGCGAAAGAACGAAATCGTTCTTATAATGTGTTATTACGCGGGTGCGCATATAGTAGAGCAGTCTCTACCACGGAAGGTATGTAGGTCTCCAGAGATGTATTGATTGCATGATCGATGGATTGTGCTCCTATAGAGCACCCTCTATGAGACAGGTATAGGGGTAGCAAGTCCCTTGGCACTCGCTACTACCTGCCTCTTATAGAGGGCGTGACCCGGCTATAGCTGCCTATGAGAATGGCTGCTCTATCACAGCAACAACAAAATCAATTAAGGAAATAACTCAATTCAAAATGAAAATCCAAAATCATAAAAAAATCATTAATGTTAACATCATTAATATTATTAAACATTTTAATCTAAAAAAATTATGGTATAAAAAATATAATATCTAAATTAATTAAAAAAAAAATCAAATATATCTAAAATATTTACTAAAAATTATGATTGTTAATATTGAAATTTTCAAAAAAATTATAAAATAAGAATTTATTTTTATTATTTATGGTTTAAATAAAAAATAAAAATAAATTATTTATGTTGATGATAAGATTATTGTTGAAGAATTTGTTAAATTATTTTAGAAGTTTTAAGATTTGATTGAAATGTTTTTGAAAAAGAAAGGAGATATGTTACCATTTTGAAGAAAAAAAAATATAAAAATCTTTATTTTATAAGATGTTAAATTGGTTTAAAACTTTTATAATTAATGAGTGAAAAATATTTTAAGGTTTTTAAATTTTGGATTAAAGAAAATATAATTAAAGGATTTATTTAAAAATTTAATAGTTTATAGGGAGTGTTTATATTTTTTGTTTTTAAAAAAAATAAAATATTGTGATTTTGTATAAATTAAAAAAAACTAAATATTATTATTATTAAGAATTGATATCCTTTGTTGTATATTGATGAAATTTTTGATAGATTTAAAAAAGTTAAGTATTTTATTTGATTAGATGTTTATGGAGTATATAATTGAATTAGGATAGTAAAAAAAGATAAAAAAAAAACAATTTTCTGAATTAAATATAATCATTTTGAGTTTTAAATTATATATTTTAGATTAATTAATGTATTAATTATTTTTTAAGTTTATATTAATGAAGTTTTATAATTTTTTTTAAATAAATTTTGTGTGGTCTATTTTGATGATATTGTAACGAAGCTCTCCCAGCATAATGAACTCCAAGCAGAAATCCAGTCAGCCAAAAGAACCCTCAAAATAATTATAAAAAATATCCAAACAATATTATAATTAAAAGAAAAATTATATGATGTAATACAAATTATAAACCCAAAATAAAAAAATATTTAGATTTAAATTTTATAACTTGTGAAATTATATTATTATTATTATTTTAGTATGAGTGGCAAAAAACCTGTTTAAGCCTTTACCCTACATAAACTTTTAAATTATTAAGAAATAATTTATGTTTAGTTTAGTATTTTGTATATTTAAATATCCAGTTTAGATTTATTTTTTGTTTAGTTTAATATTTTATATTTGAATGTTTAGATTATAGATTTATTTCCTATCTAGTTTAATATTTTATGTTTGAATGATTAGTTTATAGATTTATTTCCTGTTTAATTCACTTTATTATTTTTTTTGTTAATTATTTATTTAAATTGTTATGTTTGTTGTTATGTATTTAGAAATTAAGTAATAATTTAAATATTAATTTGTATATACACTAATGTTTTATTTTGTTTTGTAATATTTGTATATTATCTTGATATTTTGACTAATTTACATATGATTTTTTATATTTTGTTATTTTGTAATTTTATTAATTTAATATTTAAATATTTATTTTTGTTATTAATTTTCTAGGGTTTTTTGAAGAATAAATTGTAGCTATTATGGTTGTCTTTGAGTATTTTAAAAATAATTTGAAAATAATTATTATTTTTATGTTTATTTTTATTTTTAAATTTCTAGATTTTGATTTCTTTGATGGTATGAAATTTTATGAGTTCTAAAATTTCTTTGTCTAATTGAATAATAAATATAAAAAAGAATAAGCTAAATTTTAAAAATTAGTAATAAAAATTTTTTATGTTGTTAGTTTGTTGAAGGGGAATTTTATAAAACTTTTTTTTAATGAATATAATATTGACAAAAAAAAATAATTATGGGCTTTGTATGGAGAATTTATAATATAGCTCAAAAAAGTTTTTAGAAACTCTAATTCTACTGGTACTGTAGAACAAGAATTACAAAACCTCAAATAGGTTAATAAACCCTTCTCCACCTACCTCATGGAATTTAAACATTTGATGGGATGTTTAAATTATAATGATGTTATATAGATTGTTTATTTACAAAATAAATTATACATTAAAATTAAAGAATTCTTAATTATATAAAACATTTTACTTTTAAAATTCAACAAATTTGTAATTCTTTATTAAAAACTTGACAATAATTGGTGAATTTTGGATGTAAAAAAGAAATTTAGATATTAGGTCAATACCAATTTACCCCAAAAACAAACACCATTGCAGATATTCCGAAAATTATTTAGTTACTTTAATTTTATTAACTTTTTACTATAGATATAAAAAAATAATTATTTTGGCCCAAAACTTATAAACCAATCTACTGGTAACATTTGAAAACAATTAACCTAAGAAAAAAAAAATAAACACCATACTCAAAAACTTTGTTTATACTGCACCAAAAGTGGATATTTTGCCAACAACTATCCAAATAAATAAACAGGTTTTAAGATTTTTTGGAAAACCTGCAAAACAAATCCCCTATGATTTTTGTTTGATTTGTAACCAAAATATTTGAAGATTCACCTATAAAAATGTCTAAAATGAGATAACATTTATTTTAAAATATTAATAATAAAAAAATACCAAAAAAGAGGTGGGAAAAGGAGATGTCTAACCATACCCTATAATATATGAAAAAACAAAATTTTATTTGTTATTTTGAAAAAAACCCTACCTCAAAAAACACCATGAATTTTTTTTATATCACAGAACTTATTTTTTTATTTAAATTTTAAAAAATCTAAAACCCTGTTTGAATTTTATATTAAAATTTTTATTATTTTGTACCCTCACTCTCAGAAACTTATCAATATTTTTGCATATTTAAATAGTAATAACACAAAAATATACATAAATCATAAATTTATAATTAAAAATGATTTTCCACTTTACCCTAAAAAAACCCCTAAATCCGTAGAATACTTCAATAAAAATAAAAAATTAATCAAAAAAATAACTTAGTTTAAAATAAAAATCCAAAATCATAAAAAAATTATTAATACTAACATCATTAACACCACTAAACCTTTCAACCTAAGAAAATTATGGTATAAAAAACACAACATCCAAATCAATTAAAAGAAAAATCAAATACACCTAAAATGTTCACCAAAAATTATGATCATCAACGCCAAGGTTTTTAAAAAAACCATAAAACAAAAATTTGTTTTTGCTATCTATAGCCTAGGCAAAAAATAAAAACAAATCATTTATATTGATGATAAGATTATTGTTAAAAAACTTGTCAAATTACCTTAAAAATTTTAAGATTTGATTGAAGTGTTCTTGAAAAAGAAAGGAGATATGTTACCACCCCAAAAAAAAAAAAACATAAAAATCCCCACCCCATAAGATACTAAACCAATTTGGGAATCTTTATAATTAATAAGTAAAGAATATCTTAAGGTTTTTAAGCCCTAGATCAAAAAAAATATGGTTAAAGAATTTATTTGAAAATCCAATAATCTATAAAAAGTATCCATACTTTTTGTTTTTAAAAAAGATGGAATATTACAACTTTGTGTAGATTGGAGAAAACTAAATACCATCACTATTAAAAATTGATGTTTTTTGTTGCACATCAACAAAACTCTTAATAAACTCAAAAAAACCAAATACTTTATTTAATTAGATGTTTATAAAGTATATAACTAAATCAGGATAATAAAAAAAAACAAAAAAAAAATAATCTTCTAAACTAAATATAATTATTTTAAATTTCAAATTATACATTTTAAATTAATTAATATACTAGTTGTTTTTTAAACTTATATTAATAAAACTTTATAATCCTTTTTAGATAAATTTTATATAATCTATCTTAACAACATTTATATTTACAACAATTTAAAAGAAGAATATGTTTAGTATATTAGAAAAGTTTTGAAAACTTTAATAAAAACAAATCTCTATATAAAATTTTCTAAATATGAATTTTTTACTAAAGAAACTGAGTTTTTGGGTTATATTGTCAAAAATAACAATATCAGAATAAATTTAATCAAAATTCAAAACATATTAAATTAAAAAAAATTGAAAAAAAGATCTAGAGTTGTTAAAGAAGTACAATCCTTCTTAAGATTTGTGAATTTTTATTAACAATTTATTAAAAATTATGTAAAAATAACCAAACCTTTTTATAATCTAATAAAGAAAGATTAGATATTTTACTAGGAAAACAAGGAAAAACAAGCTTTTAAAATACTTTAGTAAGTATTTACAACAAAACCCATTTTGAGATATTGGAATTTTAAGCTAAAAATATGGATGGAGATAGATGTTTCAGATTTCATCTATACTACAATTCTCTCTCAGAAGCATAATGATGGATTTTGGCACTTTATAACCTATTGATTAAGAAAAATAATATTTGCAAAACACAACTATGATATCCATGATAAGGAATTATTATCAGTCATTTAGGCATTCAAAGATTAAAAAAAATACTTAATGAATGTCCATACTTAAATATATATCCTTATAGACCATAAAAACCTAAAATACTTCATGACTAAACAACACCTTAAACAAAAACAAATAAAATAGATGGAATTTTTTTTTTGATTTGACTTCAAGATATCCTTTATTTTTGGAAAAATTAACACCAAAGCCGATGCATTAATTAGAAGATTGAAAGACCTCCNTTTAAAAAAAAAAAAATAAATGCATTAAAAATTAAATTAAAATATTTATTCTATTTGAAAAAATCTAATAAATTGGTTTTATAACAATATGAGAAAAATAACAAACCATAGTTTCAAATGATTTATACATCCAAAATATCTTGAAAATTCTAAAAAATGGTGATAAATGACATTTGAAAATAAAAATATTAGAAATAAAAAAGCAACAAAAAAAACTCTATTATAATAATTATAAAATAATACCAGATAATAAGAAAATTTGTAAAAAGATTTTGCAATAATATTATGACTATTTAATGGTAGAATATCCAAAAAAAGCAAAAATATTTGAACTAATCTAAAAATAATATACTTGGAAAGGGATTAGGAAGGATGTTGACAAATATATAAATAATTATTATATATGTAAATGAATTAAAACTTTAAGAAATGTTTTTTAAGGATTGTTACAATCATTATAGATTTCTAAAAAAAACTAGCAAAACATATTATTTAATCTGATTACTAAACTACTTGAGGCTAATAACTATGATGTAATTTTTATCACAATAAACTAACTTTCCAAAATGATTTATTTATCTTTTATAATTAAAAAATTTAATACTAAAGGATTAACTAAAATATTTTTTTAAGATGTTTGGAAATTATATAAATTATTTAAAAAAGTTATATTAAATAAAGAACAAAATTTCCTTAATAAATTTTGGGATGAAATCAATATTTGGTTAAGAATACACCATCAATTTAGTACAGTTTATCACCCCCAAACCAACAAATAGATAGAGTGTATTAATAGTATTATAGAATAATATTTTCGTATGTATGTTAATTATTAGTAGGATGATTGGGTAAATTGGTTCTTTTTGGTAGAATATTTTTATAATAATAAAATTTCAAATATTACTGGTATTTTGTTATTTGTTGTGAATTATGGTTGGAATTTAGATATTTTTGAATTTTAAGGATTAAAAAGGTTTGTTAGAAATTAATAAGTAGGAATTTTTATATAGTAAATGGCAGATTTTTAAGAAGTTTTTTGTATAGAAATTAGTTGTGTTATATAAATATAGTAAGAATAAGCAAATAAGAAATGACACCCAACACCCAAATATAAGGAAAATGACCAAGTTTGGTTAAACATGTGGAATATAAAGATGGCCTGATCTTGTTTTAAACTGTTTAATAAAATGGAAGGTCTATTTTGAATCCTTAAATTTGTTAGCAAAAGAATATATAAATTAGAGTTTTCTTCCTTAATAAAAATTTATTTTATCTTCCATACCAATCTTCTTTATTTTGTAAAAGATAATGCGTTTTTTAATCAAAATTATGAAGAAAGATCTCCACTGATCACCATTAATGACAAAAAAAAATATAAAATTAAAAAAATCTTAAACTCACAAATCTATTATTGCAAGTTTCAATACCTTTTTTAGTAAAAGAATTGGAATAAATTTACCTAGTAATCTATATTTAACATTATTTATGTTCAAAAACTACTTGATAAATTTTATAAATCTTATCCTAATTGACTTGGTTCCCCCACTTGATATATTAAACCCCGTAATTTTATTCCCATATTAGTTTGAAGAATTAAGTGAATTAATCAGAATCTTTTAGTATTTTAATATCATCCAAAATATTTTTCCCACATCAGATTTTTTTGATATTTAGATACCAAAACCTAGATACATCAACCTATATCACAAAATCCTGCAACTACAAATCAAACTAACCAAAGCTAAACAAAACACCTTAATAGAAATACCCCCTATAATCCCAAAAACGAAATAACTTGAGGATATTAGCAATGAGGGATTTGTTTACATGATAAACCAATTATTTAATAAAATTATGATTTTAAGTGATACTTTTTAGTTAGATTAAGGAATTAACTTGAGAATTAGTATTTTTGAGGAAGACCAAAAAATTTTAACTTCATACAACCAAAACCAGAATCTATTAGAGTTAGAGAAATCAGAATTTAAAAATCCAAAATTTAAAACACCAGAAAAAAATCTAAGTACAAAAAACCCAGGAAAATCACTTTTTATAAATATTTTATATAAAAATAATTATTGAGGATTTATACCACCTAAAATTAACAAAAAATATCACTACAACAAAAAATTTACCAAAATTCTAAACATCAGATCAAAACATTAACAAAACATCAATACTAAAAGAAAAAATTATATAACAAAACTTTCCTAATATAATAAATTTTAAGTAAAAATCCAATTGACCAGAAAAATCCTCAGAATAACCATAGAAAATATCCAAACAATACTGTAATTGAAAGAAAAACCACACAACACAACACAAATTACAGACCCAAAATAAGGAAGTATCCAGATTCAAACCTCACAACTCACAAAACTATATTATTATTATTATTTCAATATAAGCAACAAAAAACCTATTTAAACCTTTACCCTACATAAACTTCCAAACTACTAAAAAACAACTCATATCCAGTTTAGTATTCTATATATCCAAATATCCAATTCAAACTTATCTCTTATCCAGTTCAACACTTTATACCCAAATATCCAAATCACAAACTTATCTCCTATCCAATTCAACACTCTATGTTTAAATAACCAGTTCACAGACTTACCTCCTATCCAATTCATTTTGTTATTCCCTTTGTTAATTATTTATTTAAACTGTTATATTCACTGTTATATATTTAGAAATCAAGCAACAATTTAAGTATCAATCTATATACACACTAATACCTCATCTTACCTTGTGACATTTGTGTATTATCTTGATATCTCGACTAGTCTACATACGATTTCTTACAGATATTTATATTTATAGTAATTTGAGAGAAGAATATATTTAATATGTTAGAAAAGTTTTGAAAGTTTTGATGAAAGTAGGTTTTTATATAAAATTTTTTAAGTGCGAATTTTTTATTAAAAAAACCAAATTTTTAAATTATATTATCAAAAATGATAATATTAAAATAAACTTAACTAAAATTTAAAACATACTAAATTAAAAAAAACCAAAAAAAAAAATCCAAAATTATTAAAGAAGTATAATCTTTCTTAAAATTTGTGAATTTTTACCAATAATTTATTAAAAATTATGTAAAGATAATTAAATTTTTTTATAATTTAATAAAAAAAAACTAGATATTTTATTAAGAAAGTAAGAAAAAATAAGTTTTTAAAATATTTTAATAAGCATTTATAATAGAATTTATTTTAAAATATTAGAATTTTAAATTGGAAATATAAATAAAAACAAATGTTTTAAATTTTATTTATATTATAATTTTTTTTTAAAAATATGATAATAGATTTTGGTATTTTATAATTTATTAATTAAAAAAAATAACACCTATAAATATAATTATAATATTTATAATAAAGAACTATTATTAGTTATTTAGGTATTTAAAAATTAAAAAAAATACCTAATAAACATTTATATTTAAGTATATATTTTTATAAATTATAAAAATTTGGAGTATTTTATAATTAAATAATATTTTAAATAAAAACAAATAAAATAAATAAATTTTTTTTTTTAATTTGATTTTAAAATATTTTTTATTTTTAAAAAAACTAATATTAAGGTTAATATATTAACTAAAAAATCAAAAAATTTCCCTCAAAAAAAGAAAAATAAACACATTAAAAATCAAATTAAAATACTCATTCCACCCAAAAAAATTTAATAAATTGGTTTTATAACAATATAAAAAAAATAATAAACCATAATTTCAAATAATCCATACATCCAAAATATTTTAAAAACCCTAAAAAACAATGATAAACAACATCTAAAAATAAAAATATCAAAAATAAAAAAACAACAAAAAAAATTTTATTATAATAATTATAAAATAATACCAAATAATAAGAAAATTTACAAAGAAATTTTATAACAATATTATAACCACCCAACAGCAAAATACTTAGGAAAAATAAAAACATTTGAACTAATTTAAAAACAATATATTTAAAAAAAAATTAAAAAAAACATTAATAAATATATAAATAATTATTATACATATAAACAAACTAAAATTTTAAAAACCATTTTTCAAAAATTATTATAATTATTATAAATTTTTAAAAAAAATTAATAAAATATATTATTTAATTTAATTATTAGATTATTTAAAATCAATGATTATAATATAATTTTTATCACAGTAAACTGACTTTCCAAAATGATTTATCTGTTTTTTATAATTAAAAAATTCAATATTAAAGGATTAACTAAAATATCTTTTTAAAATATTTGGAAATTATATAGATTATTTAAAAAAACCATATTAAATAAAAGATAAAATTTCTTTAATAAATTCTAAAATAAAGTTAATATTTAGTTAAAAATATATTATTAACCCAATATAACCTATTATTTTTAAATTAATGGATAAATAAAGCACATTAATAATATTATAAAATAATACTTTTATGCATATACTAATTATCAGTAAAATAATTAAATAAAATAACTCTTTTTAACAAAATACTCCTACAATAACAAAATTTTGGATATTACCAATATTTTACTATTTACTACAAATTATAATTGGAATTTAAATATCTTTAAATTTCAAAGATTAAAAAAGCCCACCAAAAATCAACAAACAAAAACCTTTATATAGCAAATAACAAACTTTCAGAAAACCCTTTATACAAAAATCAACCATATTATATAAATATAGTAAAAATAAGTAAATAAAAAACAATGTTTAATACCCAAATATAAGAAAAATAACTAAATTTAATTAAACATATAGAATATAAAAATAGTTTAACCCTATTCTAAACTATTTAATAAAATAGAAAATTTATTTTAAATCTTTAAATCCATCAACAAAAAAATATATAAACTAAAGTTTTTTTTTTTAATAAAAATTTATTCTATTTTTTATATTAATCTCCTCCACTTTATAAAAAATAACACATTTTTTAATTAAAATTACAAAAAAAATTTTTTTATTAATTATTATTAACAATAAAGAAGAATATAAAGTTAAAAAGATTTTAAATTTGTAAATTTATTATTATAAATGTTAGTATTTTTTTTAATGGAAAAATTAAAATGAACTTATTTAATAATTTGTATTTAATATTATTTATATTTAAAAATTACTTAACAAATTTTATAAATTTTATTTTAATTAATTTAGTTTTTCTGCCTAATATAATAAATTTTATAATTTTATTTCCATATCAATTTAAAAAATTAAATAAATTAATTAAAATTTTTTAATATTTTAATATTATTTAAAATATTTTTTTTATATTAAATTTTTTTAATATTTAAATATCAGAATTTAGATATGTTAGCCTATATCACAAAATTCTATAATTATAAATCAAACTAATTAAAGTTAAACAAAATATTTTAATAGAAATATTTTTTATAATCCCAAAGATGGAATAATCTAAAAATATTAGTAACAAAGGATTTATTTGTATAATAAATTAATTATTTAATAAAATTATAATTTTAAATAATATTTTTCAATTAGATTAAGAAATTAATCTGAAAATTAGTATTTTTAAAAAAGATCAAAAAGTTTTAATTTTATATAACCAAAACCAAAATCTATTAAAATCAGAAAAATTAAAATTCAAAAATCCAAAATTTAAAATACCAGAAGAAAATCCAAATATAAGAAACCCAAAAAAATTGTTTCTTATAAAAATTTTGTGTAAAAGTTGTTATTAAAAATTTATATTATTTAAAATTAGTAAAAAGTATTACCACAATAAAGGATTTATTAAAATTTTAGATATTAGATTAGAGTATTGATGGGATATTGATGTTAAAAAAAAAAAATATGTAATGAAGTTTTTCTAGTATAATGAATTTTAAATAAAAATTTAGTTAGTTAGAAAAGTTTTCAGAATAATTATAAAAAATATTTAAGTAATATTATAATTGAAAAAAAAACTATATAATACAACACAAATTATAGATTCAAAATAAGAAAATATCCAAATTCAAATTTTATAATTTATAAAATTATATTATTATTATTATTTCAGTATGTATAATAAAAAGCCTGTTTAAATTTTTGTTTTATATAGATTTCCAAACTACCAAAAAATAATTTATATCCAATTCAACATTTTATATATCCAAATATTTAATTCAAATTTATTTTTTATTTAGTTCAACACTCTATACCCAAATATTTAATTTATAAACTTATCTCCTATCCAATTTAATATTTTATACCTAAATGTTTAGTTTATAGATTTATCTCCTATCCAATTCACTTTATTATTTTTTTTATTAATTTTTATTTAAACTACTATATTCACTATCATATATTTAAAAATTAAATAACAATTTAAATATCAATCTATATATATATTAATATCTTATCTTACCTTGTGATATTTGTGTATTATCTTGATATCTTGATTAGTCTACATACGATTTCATACACTTAGCAATTAAAATTATATTTTATATATTTATATATATTAAATAATATCTAAGTTAGAATTAATAATCTAGTTTTTATTAATAAATTCTATCAATTATTTATAAATATTAAGTGGAAATATAATATTATAAAGAATATATTATATAATATAAATAAGAAAAATTTTATTATGGATAATATTCAAATATTAAAAGTAGTAGTTTTAGTATTATCTAAAAATTAATTTATAAAATAGTATAATAATTGTAAATTAATTACCATTATTGAATATATTAATGTATGCAGTATTATTTTTTATTTATTTATTATTTTTAAAAACATTTATTACTAATTTAACTAATATACCAATAATATTAATATATTAATAAAAAACTAATTATTCATAATGTTATCTAATAAATAAATAAACAAAAATTTAAGTGTTTAATAATTGAAATGGGTATTCAAATTAAAAATAAAAATTTTTAATAATTATATATATATACTATTATTAAATAATTATGATAGTTATATTAATATAAAATTTATTAGTTATTATATTTAGAAAAATATTATTATTTTATATTTACCAATATATAATATATATTATTTATAATCATTAAATATTGGATTTAATATAATATATATTAAATAATATAGTAATACTACAAACTATACTATATATAATAGTATTATTAAGATTAATAAATAATTATTTATCAAATTATTAACAGAGATTAAAAAAAATATAATTTCTAAAAATTTAATTAAATCAGTATGACAAAATATTGGATTAGTATTATATAATCTAAAAAAAATTTTATTTAAATTATAATAAAATAAAGTTGCTTAATTTGAAATTTTAAATCTAATTATAAAAATATTAAATTATCTATAATTTATTTATAAAATTATTATTAATATTTTTAATAAAATTGGTTATTTACTTAATTTATTTATTATTAATTATATACATTAATTAAATAAAGTAATAAAAAAAACTATAAGTAAAACCATTTTATTATATAAAATTAATATTTAATTGTATATTATAAATAAGAAGATTTTATAGAATAGATATAATAAATTAAGATTTATAGGTGTTTACATTTTGAATGATCAGAAGATTAATGAATTATAACAAAATAAAATTATAAAATTGGATACTAAAAATGTAGAATTTAAAAGAAAATGTGGCCACCTTTATAATAATGGTAGTAATTGTGGTAGAAAATGTGGCAAAAGTTGTAATAAAACTGGATGTTTTTGAGGTTATCCTCAAAAGAATGTTGGAGGGGGTATAGAGAATGGTGCAGAGGATGGTATAAAAAATGGTATAGAAGATGGTTTAAAAGATAATTTAAAGGATGGTATAAAAAATGGTTCAAAAAATGGTTCAGAGGATAACAATTATGTAGATGAATAATGGGGTGAATATGGTGCGAAATTTCTGTGTTGTGTTTTAAGTAAAAAAGGTGGTATAGTGTTGTACTAAAATGTGGTAAATAATATATTTTATAAAAATGTAAAATTTTGAGATTTAAAAATTAATATTAATTTGAATAATGTATGAAAAGTTTTAAAATTTTAAAATATTATTTTTTATAATAATTTTTAAAATATATAATTTTTTTTGATTTTTTTTGATTAAAAATAAATTTATAATAATTTTTTGAAATTCAAAATTTAGTGATCCTCTTTTGTGTGTGATCCTTTTCCCAGTACAAATCGTTATATAAAAATAAAAATATTTTTATATATTTAAATATATTAAATAAATAATTAAATAAGCTAATTAATAAAATTAAAATTAAAATTATTATTATTTAAAAAATCTTATATATATAAAAATTTTTTATATAATCTTTTAATTAAGTATTTTTTTTAATTTTTTAGTTTTCAATAATTAAGGATTAAAATCTATAATTTTTAATTATTTAATTTGTTAAGAGTTAAAAAATTTAAAAATTTTAGTTTATGCATTATATTAAAAACTAAAAATTAAATCAGATAATTTAATAATTTAGATATTGGATTATTTAAAAATAATAATCCCAAAAAATAAACATATATTTCTAAAATTATAAACTGATAATCCTAATAAATAGAATATTAAAAAATTATAATTTAAATAATATTGTAGGATAAAATAATAATAAAATAAATTTGTGTTTATTATGCTAAAATATTCCAGATTAGGACGGAATATGTCTTGGTCGTGACAGTCATATGATTCTGCTTACATAAACAACCTCTGTTTCTGCAACCCAGGCCAGTGGCCTTATAGGCATATATATAATAACAATAAATAAATAAATAACTAAATAAATTTTTATCATCAAAAATTGGGTAGGTTTGGTAGAGCCCGAACCGAAGCTTGGATTGTTGCTTGGTAAAAGCCTCAATGGGTTTTGGGCCCACAACAACGATTATGGACCCAGTCTAGACTGTGCCAAGATCGAGCCTTGATCATGAGTATGTGTTGTTGTCAAAGATAAGTTTTTGTACAAAAGCCAAGGACGGATCGACACGATGCCCAATTGCGTCAGGCATCTCAACGTCAAGACCCCACCACGAATGCTGCTACCCCACCAAAGGAGACTCACTCCACCGGCAAGATTGCCAGAAACACTTTTTTCGGACCTTTTTCAAAATCACCAGCAATGTTCATGATCAGGAATGTCTCGAAGCTCCTCTTTGGGGAAACCTCGAAGCAGGATCTCCTACAAATTGACAGCGGTCAGTTGTATCTTATTCGGCCTCAGAGCCCGAAAGGATATTCAGAGTGCATGTAAGATCCTGGTTGTCGCCAATATATAGACTTCCCTAATCGTCCGAAATCGGCTGACATCCGTCGCAGCTTTAAGGAATCCGCAGCTTTCATTCGCAGAACCTCCACCCCTCACCATTATCAACTTGTAGTTCAACGTGTTTTTGAAGAGGGTGAGGAAAATCTTCAAGAGGATAGTGAGGATGAAGATGAAAACGGCAACGACAGGGTATTTCTTCTCGACGAGAGTCTCCATTTTCGTTCCGTGTTTAGGGACGGCCAGGCTGTCTTTGCCTGGAACGACCTTTTGGGAGTGAGTCTCTAACCCTACTTGGGAAGCGTCTATGTCAACTGACAAGCATTGCGGTATGGCAATTAGGACCCTGAAGATACTTTTGAATTTGTCTGTGATACGGCGACACAGCCCGGCCAGGTCAATACTTTCGAAATCGTTGCGATGCAGTGCCAGTTTGAGCGGAAATATAAACGGTCCTACGAGAATGCAACTGATGCAGATCTAGAGCAGTTTTCCTTCTCGTGAGTCCAACCTGGTTCATAGAAGTCATCCTATTCCTAACTGATGCGTACTTAGTTCGCCGCCGATCCCACCCATCGTTCGACCGACTCCACCAGAGGTAGAGCATGAGCTGCTCTCAAACTCTCCTGCCAAAGATGCTGTGTCCCACCCTAAAGATTTACGACGTAGCCCGGGAAACATAGATAACGAGCCCGAGGAGCAAGAACAAAGTCAGGAAGGGCACCGACCGAATCTGCCTATCTTAACTAGGGAGTCTGTTGAGCTCCATCTATACGACCTGGATTCAGGAACCTTTATCCTGCAAGATAGCGAGCTAGAGGCCTCTGTTCTTGATAATGGCAGGTGGAAATGTGAGGATCTAATACTTGCGATATCGATCCTCCTATTTTTACGTGCTAATTCAATAACGATTGAACCGATATAGATACTCTTGAGGTTGCTAATCCGGGGAAGAGCCACTGGGTTACCCAGCCAATAGTTCCTGACATTTCTCCGGTTTTTAATTTCGACTATCTTTCATTCATATTTAATGCCTACCAGGAAGAGCATATAGCATTATCTTGGTTGCTCCGATTTCGTGACATGCCCTCTCTTGAAAGATTCCAGGAAGGGCTTATGCGCGGGCTGTGGGAACACCTTAACCAAACTAGTTGGCTCAAAGCGAAAGTCGATGACCGGGATTATATAGTCGAGGCATTCCAGGACATAGCGATGTCCGACGTTTCAGAAGACGAAGAATCCGGATCCGGGGGCGAAGATGAAGATAATCCTGACGATTCGCTACTTGATGAAACTACCCAGTTCCCCGAGGATGGGGCCCAGGAAGAAAACAGCCAACTTGCTGTCGGCTGCAAATCCGATCGGTCTTTTGTGATCAGAGGAAGTCGAATAGGAGTGTTCAAGCATACGCCTACGAACAATCTAGAGTTCTCGACTACCATCAACAAGGTTCAAACACCAAAAGGGAAGACCTTTGAGCCGAAGAAGGTATATGATCCATACTCGACATTTCGGAACCATGCTAAAGGAGCCCAATAATCAGGTGATGCTACACACTGGGGACACTTCTATGATCTTGCAGGATCAATCAAATACACACAGCGTTTTCAGGATGGACATCGAAACGGGCAAAATCGTTGACGAATGGAAAGTCCACGATGATATACCGATCATCAACTACGTCCCGGAAAACGTAAGTGAATCGTGGTCGCAAAATCTTTCTAGCGCCAGCTGACAACTACTCTCCAGAAATTTGCACAACTCACCAACGAACAAACTTTCATTGGGCATTCTAAAAATGCAATATTCCGCGTGGATCCTAGACTCAGTGGCAATAAAATGGTGGATTCGGAGCTTAAACAGTACATGTCGAAGAACGATTTTTCGGCAGCCGCCACCACAGAAAAAGGGTATATTGCGGTGGCGTCGAATAAAGGCGACATACGTCTTTTCGATCGGCTTGGAATCAATGCAAAATCACACCTGCCCGCGCTCGGGGACCCTATCGTTGGTCTGGATGTATCGGCCGATGGTCGTTGGATTCTAGCCACATGCAGAACATACCTTCTTCTCGTTGATGCCAAACAAGATTCCGGCAAAAATGCGGGGAAATTGGGCTTCGAGAAGGCGTTTGGAAAAGATTCGAAACCAAAACCTCGAAGACTGGCTCTCGCACCCAGCCACGTTGCGCAGTTTCAGCACGAAACAAAAATGCCGCTCAGCTTCACGGTGGCTAAATTCAACACTGGTTTAAACACCGAGGAAACATCCATTGTGGCCTCTACTGGCCCCTTCATTATCACATGGGACCTGAAGAAGGTGTTAAGAGGTTCGAAAGAGCCCTATTCTATTCGACGTTACTCAGAAGAGGTAAAGGCGGACAATTTTAGGTTTGGTAGTGACAAAAGTGTCATCGTCGCCTTGCCGCAGCAGGTTGATATGGTAGCCAAGGGGTCTTTCAAAAAAGCCACCCGGCAATCCATTGCGACACCAGTCAAGCAGTTAAGGTCGAGGAGTTCGATTGTTAACTCCCCCTACTAGGTCTCCTATATTACCTGCTCTCGGGCGCTGGACTACGCTCAAATTACCATAATTGATTGCTATTGCCTGTACTTTCCTAGACGAATAGTTAAGTAGATACTCGCGGAGAAACGGGAGGAGGAGTTTTGGTAGCCATAATCATTTCGGGAATAAATGTACATTTTGTATTTTTAGAAGAGGTTCTCTGCAAGTATTATCTCCCAGGTAAATACATATGAGCACTACCTACTGGAATATGTGGTACTCGGACAAAAAGGTCTGGTCTAACGCCTTTCCCTGTCCGGTTGCTTGGCCTGAGTAAGGTAACCTTGAAACTACTTAACAACACAAGATTCCCCAGGATCACAGAAGCCAACGAAAGATGTGTGTGGGATCCCGACAGCAGTCACTATTACACCTGTTCATTGGGTACGTAACTTCATTCTTTCATTTGAGCGAGGACATATTATTGACTTCAAAATCGAACAACCGCCCTGATATTAGTCTATGTGTACACCCGATGTCAGATCTAGGCGATTATCAACGACTTAGGCAGAATCACCCGGGATGGTGCACCATCGAGTCCGAGCCGGTAACGACAAAACCTACAAATTTATGAAGACAACGGATCCTTAAAACTAACTACTTCTATAAGGCAATATTCAACCAAATCCTACAAGATGCCGGGGCCCCCAACATACGAGTTATAGAACTCTACTCCCTCGATGAAGGTACCCTCGACGAGCTCGAGTAGGCGCCCCTTCCTGCCCCTTCCTTGTCCCGGGCTAACATCATCATCACAGTCCGATAATTGGGCTGATATTTCTCTGTCGCTGGAGACAAGACACAAACGAGGTCCGCGACAAGAGCCCAAAGGTCTCTTGTTTATGTTTCTCGTGCATTGACGTGGCCTCTAGATCCAAGAAACAGAAGCCAGTTGTCCCAACAGTGTTTGGTTTGCCAATCAAGTCGGTCTTTCCAACCGCCTTCGAATAGGCGAGTTTTACTAAGCGGAGCAGACTTACGATAGTATATCTACCTAGATCTCAGAGAATAGCTGCGGGTCACTGGCTATGATAAACATTTTGTTCAACGCGGAAAATGTGGTGCTCGGAGAAGAACTAACTCAGCTGAAATCCTTCACTCAATGCCTTACCCCTCCTTTGAGAGGCCTTTGTTTGCAAAACTCCGAGTTCTTGCGCAAGATTCACAACTCTTTCGCCAGGTTAGCGATCTCAAGATCCTGATGATAGGCGGAGACTGATTATACTCTTCCGTTAGACGGTCAGAGATACTGCAAAATAACCTAGACGTCATTGATACGTGTAAGAATGCCAAAGAGTCGGCAAGTGAAAGCAATCCAGGTTTGGAACCAGCCTATCACTTCCTCGCCTATGTTCCTTCTAGTGACTCTGTCTGGGAGTTGGACGGTCTTAAGAGACAACCAGTTAGACTTGGTGGTAGGGATTTGACGGTTAAAATCTCGCTAGCTCCGAACCCTTATTACTAACTTCTTTCTGATCGAATGGGTTAGAAAATGATGGAACGCGTCGTTGGCTCCTCGCAGCAATGCCACGGGTTCAGCTTCGAATGTCAAAATATTCGGAGGGTGAATTGATGTTCACACTGCTAGCACTGACGCAAATCACACCAATGCCGCCGGGGCACCTGTCTTCTGATGCGGACATAGGTCGAACTATGCAAGCGGACACACCGGAGGATGGTGAGCAAACCATACTGATGTATTCCGTAATCCCCGTAACTGATTTAGCTTTAAAAGATAGTCTGTTTCCATATGCAACCCGTGTGAGGCATCCTTATGTCGCCTTCATGCGCTGTTATATCCAACTACTAGCGGGAAAGGGTATCCAGGTCGGACAATAATGTGATTTAAATTCCTGAAAGGTTGGTGTTGTCGTCTTCTCGGCGCCTAGGGAATGCCACGCCAGTTCGTTTACCGTGTTCTGCCAGAAGACAAATTTGTGGTGATTGTGGGATTCTGAGTATCTCTATTGGTATATGGACTTGACTCAAATACACGGTTCGAGATTTGCTTTACAGTCGACGAAAGTCCGGTCAACCCAACCACTCTTTTGATACGGGCGTATCCGCTCAATCGTCTGGGTATTCCTCCTTCATGTTGGATACGAAGCGACCATCTAGAGGGTTAAACCTTTGGAAGTATCTCCCAGCTAGAATATTGCTTAATCGCCCCGCTGACAAGGGTCGTTGTTCCAGAATATTTTCCTGTGCTACGTACCGAATTGATAAGTCGTCTACCATGACTCGGTAGAAAGGTTGCATTAAGCCTTTTTGAAGCTCGCCCTCCTCGATGTCCAAGCCTTCGTACGCCATATTGACCGTCCACCCTGTTATTACTGCTTGATAACCATACCTTCTGTGTTTAAATACTGTACCGATGTGGAACTAGTGGCGGTTTAGTGCAATCCAATGATTTTGGTTGGACACTCGGTCTTGGACTTACCAAAACCCCACGATTTTCCGCTAAGGATCGTAATTTTGGCTTTCGGACCATCCCGTCCTCGTTCCGTAAGGCAATGCAAATCGTTTGTAGGAGTCGTGCCGGCCGCGACCCAGGGCCTGCCAAAGGGACAATGAATTTTTCGATAAGGCCAACGTCGAGAGGGAAGGATTCCTGAAGACAACGACATAATGGCTCCAATATGCGAGTTGTCCAGGTGTTTGATAGTAGTGCGATGGCGAACAAAGCCGCATATTCGGCTGCATCTATATTGATGCCCGGGTCCAACCGATCGTCTACAAGGTGACGCCTCGCTCGCGGTGTATTTCTAAGAATGTTTCTGGCGTTTCGCAAGACCAATTCTTTGGTAGCTGCAGGATGTAAGTATTTGGTGATGGTCTCTGACGTTACAGCCACCCCAATATCTTTAAGTCTGTTTTCGAGTTCCGGTTGAAGCACTATCTCAGTACTATCGTGCGGATTGACGTAAAAGTGTGAAAACTCGGTTTCGCGGACGAGAGCATAGACGTGGTATGGATATGCGCAAGGATGGGCCTCCAGCCCGAGCCTTCTTGCTAATGAGCAGAAGATACTGCAAGATGTAATCGGTAGTGTACTCTTGGTAGTTCTCATGGAGACACCGACGAAACAGTTCACTAGGTCGTGAAACCTTTCCTGAGGGCACCCAAGGAACCCTAGAGATCGCATGTGGCTGACAATCCCAACCGCCTTTTCTTGGATAGACCAGCTAGAAAAGTCTCTCCGTGAATGAAGGATATCGTCGCATATAGTCGTCAGTATGCGCTGGGACTGGGTAAAGAGCAAATTAGAAGGTGTGCCCCAAAGAATTGCACCGTTCCTAGATCGTTTGTCTCAGTAATGTATATCAACGAGGGAAGGACGTACTTGTTCGGTATCTAAGGCGAAGTCATCTATAACGAAGAGGTCAAAGCTAGTAATTGCAATCTCTAGAGATCTTGGACGGGCCGTTAATAATGTGGACCAATTGCGAATAGCTCGCTGTCTGTGAATATAGGATAGAGTTGAGCTAGCGTGGAATCTATAAACGGTTAGCACGAGCGTTCGGAG
Source organism: Arthrobotrys sinensis (assembly GCA_036971225.1). Lineage (NCBI taxonomy): Eukaryota > Fungi > Ascomycota > Orbiliomycetes > Orbiliales > Orbiliaceae > Arthrobotrys > Arthrobotrys sinensis. The sequence continues at coordinate 2,139,109 of JAJTTV010000007.1, read as the reverse complement.
CAAGAGATGCTATAAGACCAAAATTATACCGCCTTGCTAACCAGTCAGTTGCAGATTCAGGTGTTTCTAATTGCTTGATGAGATAATCCTTCACATCGTATCCGTAAGCAGCTATGTTTTCCGTGTATTCTATGCGTTTCGAAGGGCTGACGACGATTTTCTCCAGTAGTTTCTGGGCCTCTCGCTCAAGTTTTACTCTCCGAAAGAAAACTCTCCTCCAGTTCTGGAGGGTTTGGTAGTGGCCATCGGGACCTGTGGCATACGGGTGCCAATCGTCTTCCCAGTATATAAAACGACGACACCGCCCTCGCCACAACAGAGGGTCATTGGTTAAGCGGTGAAGTTCACGGGATACACTTTCGAGTGCTGGTAGGTCATCATCAGGGACGAACTCAATAATGTGCTGTGTGATTTCTACAATTATGATATGCATAAGTAAGTCCAACTTGTAATGAATTTCGTGGAATGTAGGACGAAGCATAGGTGGGGCAGACCTTGAGGGAGATGTAGAAGTTGCATGGTCGTTCCAAATCGGCTTTTGGCAAAAAGAGCGCAACATATTCCTAGTAAACCCGGTAATGGAAGTATGAAGCTCCTGAGTTGGGTCAAAGGCCTTTGCTAGGACTCTGGCGGGTAATAATGTGGAACATATAGATATGGATATGGATATGGATATGAGTTTCAGGGTATTTAAGGTCTGGGGTTTGATTAGGTAAGACAAAAGTGTGAACGTTCATAGAGGCTTGGCTGTCGCGTGTTGGAAGACTTCAACCCAAACTATAAACATTTTGTTCTGAAGGGTGAACTACCTCATCCCTCTGCTTCCAGAGCAGCGAGTATTTCCACAACTAGTGTTACAAAACCACAACGGCATTCCATCTTACGAACCTCATTTCGGCCCCGCTGCACCTATTATTCGGATCAATTAATAAACTTGCTACCTCGATTTCTCCTGGCCCTCAGCAACAGACCGAATGGGAAAACTTCAGATGAATCCCTAGTTCCCGTTACACCCCACGCGTTTCTTCCCACAGTATCAACCTGCTCGATATTAAGATATCGAAATGGATACCCCGCGATTGCCGGCATCTTTCCCCAAAACACCTACATCCATCCGTCCCCGAGGGCTCGAAAGGCACGCCGACCAGCCCTTGCGAGCCTTACCGAGGACGAAACCGGGCGCGCCAGAAACACCGGTGCGCGTGTCACCAGAGATCCCGAAGCCGGATACTTCGACTGGGCCTTATGTGCCAGTCAGCGTGATAGATGCTCCTACACAAAGACTCTACGCCTGTTCCATCTTCATTTTGATACAAGCATACAAGTTCTACGAGATCGGAAGGCTATATTCAGCAGACGACGATTCGGTATCGGAACTCTGGCTGATACTAAAATGGGTGGCTATAGACGGCGTGTTTTTGCGCTTGCTACCTTTGCTTCGGATCCCGTGGCTTACGTTCAGCACATACGCTACGGTTGTGCAAATTGTATTGGTGTCAATGGTTGATATATTTTTCTGTTTGCGATATCAGGTATTGATGCTATTCCCCGATTCTAAGATTATGTGCATTTTTCGGCAGCTAATATTACTAGGATGCTTTGGTTGTCTTTGCTTTGTCAATTTGGAAACGTTGGTATCTAATTCTTTAAACCTGTTTTGAACGTTGTCTTACTCCTATGATAGATTTTTTCGGTCATGAACTCAGCCTTTCGGAGCGGCGAATCAAAGTCCGAAATGTACTTGACAAGTCACCCATCTTGGGAAAGCATACAGTGCACTATCTTCCAGAAGGGTACGGCATCACCCCCCTCCGAAATGTTAACTCGAGTGCAAGCTAATACGTGATTTATACGTGTGGTTAAGATCGGCCATGCTGAACCCCTCGAACTTCAATCTTTGTTACAGTAGCCTTAAGAAGGAGGGAACAAGCCTGCCGATAATGGTGAATTCCTCGATACCTGCCTTAATCCAACTCACTGTCCGAAATTTCGAAACTCTGGAACCGGAAACGATAAACATCACACAGAAGGAGATCAAAAAGCTTCTTAAATCAGCCCCAGTAAAACCTGGCGATCCGAAAATTCACCACATACACTACCCGATCAAATACCCAGGATTATATCGCCTCGAAAAGGTGATTGACGTCACACAGCTGGTGGTGAGGGTCCGGAAGGCGGAGCTCCTCATAGCAGCTTGCCCTTCCGCGTCGTTTACTGGCGCACAACCTAATGCACTGTCATTAGATAGGTGCAAGGGGGAACTCTCGGATCTTACACTGGAAGTCGTAGGACTACCCCCTCTGCAGGTACGGTACGGCCGATCCGTAAATCAAGACGAAAAGGACGTTACTATACAAAGCATAAGCCCGGTTGGGTATACCTCCCCTCTTCTTCGCTTTCATGGTGGGAATGCTGCACAAAAATCTCTTTTAGACGAAGACCTAGGGTGGGCAAGACCGCAGAAAGTCTCAATACCGCTTAATGAATCGCTAGCGTCGCAAGGTGCGTGGAGCTATGTGGTTGAGGAGGTAGTAGATGCAGTTGGCAACGTTGTCAAGTACAATGCACGTGCGACAGGGCCGGAACTCCGATTACAAAGAAGTTTCAACGTCCACGAACGTCCCTTGGTGAAATACCTGAGCTGTTCGCCCCAGAATCCGCTCATGGTGGCACGCGGGAAAAAAGGAGCTCTTCCTATCGAAATCGGTCGAGACGTAGAATCCGCACCATACGAAGTGAGCTACTCATTTAGCCCGCAAGTCGGTTCTCAGGGAGAAGGAAATTTCGAACAAAATGCGGAATTGCGGACTGCTACTTTGAAAACCTCCGGCCAACTCGTAACCGTTTCAGCCCCCGGCCTTTACACGTTGAAGTCAATATCTAGTCGGTTCTGTGCGGGTGAAGTCCTCGAGCCTTCAACTTGCTTATTCTTAACGCCCCCAGATCCAAGTCTATCTATCTCCTTCGATGAGATTGTGGATAGATGTGCAGGGTCCTCGATTGGACTGACCGTCGATATGGACCTTACGGGCTCTCCACCATTCATTGTCTATTATCGAACTCTTAAGGATAAACACGATGTAACTGTCAATACAATCGAGGTCAAAGGGACTCGGCATCAGTTACGGCTTACCCCTTCCGCGGCAGGACACTACACTTATGAATTCTATGCCGTTGACGACGATGTTTATAAAGGTGTTAATCTCGATTTCAAAAAGCTCAGCGTCAACCAACGGATAATCCCGATGGCCGGTGCCAAATTCTCACCCCCGTCAGCAAACCGACGTTGCTGCATCGGTGAAGCGGCTACATTTGCTGTCGACATGCAGGGATCCGGTCCCTGGAATCTTGAATATGAGCTCGTCCACGGTGGGAAAAGGACCAAGTTCCAGGATTCTAATATCCCAGCCAGCCCACATCTCATAACGACGCCGAAACTTGTGTCAGGTGGCGATTATTCTCTCGTTTTGACCACCATACAAGATTCACACGGCTGTAAAGTTTTTTTGAAAAGTGAGGCGCAGATCGATGTCCGACGGCAACGCCCCTCTGCGTCCTTTGCAGAAATAGATGGAAGTCGGGTAGCGAATTCCCTAGAATCGGAGAGTGTATCACTGCCACTGCGCCTAGTAGGGGAGAAGGTACGTTACTCCCACGAAATTGTTGTGAATCAATGTTCTAATTAAATCGTAGCCCTTCCGCATCAAGTATCGGTTTACGGATGAGAATGGCAGACATTCAGAATACGACATCATTGCCAAAGATTTCAATAGTCATCTCCCGGCAACTAGGCGAGGCCGTTATCAACTACTTACAGTTTACGATGCTATCTGTCCTGGTTCTGTCGTCGAGGCCGCAAACACATTTGACATTGACTGGATTCCGAGGCCATTCGCGCGGGTTGTTCAGAGCACTTCCACTACGATGAAGGATGGCATATATGTCAGAAATCCTATTTGCCAAGGGGATGAAGATGCCGTGGAACTAAGCCTTGAAGGTATACTAACCTAACTACTTCCGAGGGCGAAGCGTACTAATATGGCGAGATAGGGCTTCCTCCTTTCGTCGCTTCTTTTGAACAGTATTGGATGGGCGAAAAGGGAGAGTCGAAACCCATCAAACCGATCGACCTCAAAGCTGGAACGACACGCGCTAGCATTCGCATGGATACTTCCAAGCCTGGGAAGTACAAATACGTGCTTAGCAGTATTTCTGACCGCTCTTATGTACAACCGGCGCCACCGTCGTCACCTCTATCCATGGAACAAACGGTCCATGCACGTCCATCCGCCCGTTTTCGAGCGCCAGGGAAAGTACATAAGTATTGTCTAGAGACTGGGACTGGAGACGATACGATTCCAGTTGTACTCGAAGGCGTCGCCCCGTTCTTTCTTTCTATTGGGGTGAGACACTATTCAACCGGCAAAGAGGAGATTATCAATATCCCAAATATTGACTCTACAAATTACATCTTTCGGGTTCCACGCCATGCCCTAACTTTAGGCGGCCATGTTGTCCGAATCAAAAAAATCCGGGACTCTAGGGGGTGTTCACAAAAATACGAGGTCGACCTTCCCTCCGTTAGTGTTTCCGTAGCCGAGCCACCATCTATAACATCGTTAGACTCCAAACCGTATTATTGTGTCGGTGACAGAATCAGTTACTCTTTAGCCGGGTCACCACCGTTCACATTGGAATATACCTTCTCCGGGAAAAAGGAAAAGATATCCACATCCTCAATCTTTCAAAGGATTGCGGAACGGCCCGGGACTCTCATATTCGACAGGATCAAAGACTCTGCAAGTGACTGTCAGGTGGATGTCAACATCACCAAAGTTGTCCACGGCATACCCAGCGTCCGCGTTAGCGAGGGTTCTCAGGTCACCGAAGGGATTCACGAAGGGGAACATGTCGAGATCCATTTCCAGCTTGACGGATCACCACCTTTTACATTCACGTACGCCTGCATACCTCTTTTTCTTACCGATCTACAAGACTCTCTAACATTTTAATGGTTTGATAGGTATATTAGAAGCGAAATCCCTAAGAAGGGGGCCAAACCCAAAATTCTCGAAATGCACACACAAACCACCGAAGAATACAGACATACCATAGTAGCCTCGTTGGAGGGCACATACGAAGTTGTGTCAATCCATGATCGTTACTGTGGGTATGCTTCTCCGAAATCCCACGAATTCACCACAAAGCAATCCGACTATAAAGTTTAAGAACAGAGAATGGCTGGCCACTCATGATTCAATATTTTCAACGTCAGGACTTTGAGAATTTTAGCGTGTAATATACTAATTTCAATTATCATCATGTTTGCCTAACTAAGCCGTATAACAGCGTTGATGTTTTTGTGTGTGTTTAGTATAGAGCCGAGTGGAAGTGTTCACTCAGGTACTCGGATCCCATCTACCAAGCCGTGCCCGAGTTCTATTATCAACCCAAATATCGCCGTTTTATTGTACATCTACCACAGTCAGGTCCATTAGCGCTGATGTAAGATCTGCTAAGGTTTAGGTATTCTTACCGGGCTTCCACTTCTAGAATCATCTACCCTCTGTTGACGGTGTTGTTGTTGTTGTTGGAGTAAAACATCCGATTCTCGTGCCGGTTTCCAGAGTCCCCCGATGATTAAGCCATCTGAGGACGGGAACAATAGAACGTATTCTTCGATTTGATCCTGTATTACACCCGTTTACTCGAGATTCTGTGATTAAGACTTGCTTTCGATAATACCTTTAGTTCTCCAATAAATCGTTCGTATAGTGACAATGGACCAAATTTTCTTTGGCGAGTTGCGACATTGGTGTATGTTCTGTTGGTTTCGTATAGGCCGGATTCTTGTTCTAATACGATTACGAAATCAAAAAAGGTCATGTCGGGATGGAATACAGCCTTTGGAAGTTAGACTATGAGCAACAGCGATTGCCGGAGGGGAATGACAATAACTCACGCTAAATGGTGTAGAGATATTCGTAAGCTGGGTGTGTGTTTCCCGCGCAAGTTGTGTCATTCGAATAGCAACCAACTGCGGGACGTCGTGTCGTATCCATGCAGTCTCTCCATTTTCACCCGCTACTACGATCAACAAGCAAGCCTCACTATTTCGACTAATAGTTCTGAACGCACCGAACTCCCTCAGAATTCGTGCCTTTTCGCCGTCAGAGAAATATCGCAAGACCTCGATCTCCAGAGGCATTCTGCGCCAATCCCAGAGGGAAAGATGGGCCATAATTCTTCTAAAGCCACAATATGTACTCCCTGGAATCGCAAACGGTGAGTATGGGCTAAATTCAATTGCGGCAAAGAGTTCCAGTATGTCTTCGTTGAAGAACGAGACCAGATGGTGAGATCGGAACCACTTTTTGAGAATCCTGATACTGGGAGCGAAGTACTGGTGCTGGTGGCACTTTTGAATGACGCTTGTTTGTAGATGGACGATTTGCGCATGATTCCCGTGGCGTATATCCGGTGTCGGTGCGATTATTCTAGGAACTACTTCTCGAGCACCCTTTAGGCGAAATCGAAAGTAGTACTGGCGCTTCGTAAGGATATCCAGGAAAAAATCCGGGTTATCGGAACTGATATTTGCTGCTATGCCCACGCGAGTCATAGTAAAGTTTCCGGTTGCGTCAAGTTCAGCCCTAAGCTTGAGAAGGAGCCCGAATTCACTCCTCCTCTTTTGCTCTGGGTCTACAGGCCACATAGAGGAGCTTTCGAGTTCTAGTTCGCCTTCTAGAGGAGTTTCCATATATCTGGAACATGGGAGGGGCGGGTCGACCGATGCGGAACCGAGACCAGGGGAAAGCCCTGATATTTTCCTAAATCCCAATGGGAAATCTTTGAGTTGGCGTATGGTACCGGCGACTATTTCGAATTCGGAGGCTGCTGTCCCATAGAGGTCACTAGTAGGTTGTAGTGGAGGCAGTGACGCAGAGTGGAGATCGGGCTCACATCCGTAAAACGTTGGCCGATCATTGGTCTGGAAGGGAGAAGCCAGTTTTCGATATAAAAAGCTTAGAATCTGTTCAGTGGGTGACGAGGCGGAATCCCACCTCACTGTTTCCATCACTCGTCCGTCCTTAAACCTCCGAAGCTCAGCCTTTTCTTCCCAAAACTCCCGGAAGTCGGCAGTTTTAGCGGTATCCTCGACATCGGGGCCGTACTCCAGTAGACGCGCACAATTACTTTCCTCAAGTGTAATAAAAAGCTTTAAACGGTACACACCATTGTTCTCTGCTTCGTAACCCAATGTATCCTCTAATTCCCGAGGAGGTGACTTTGGGGCAGAAAAGGTCATCGTCTTATATCGATTTCCAAGACCTCTAGCGAACAAGCCGTAGCAGTAGTCGTTTATGAGGTGCTTAATATTCCATCTCCCGGCCACAGCTGTAGGAAGTTTTTTGATGATATGTAGGGAATCTACCTGGAAGCTATAACAATTCTGAGTAAACACCGAAAGCCCGTGAGGCGATAATATATGAAATACCTCATTGAAAGGTCGGCGATCTGATAAGGCAGGCCTTGGAATATACGCTGAAATTGTGACTGTAAAGAGAGGCCCAGTTTATCGAGTGCTATCACAGCAAGAGAGTGATCTCTGAGCTAAATTAAGCCGCTCATCACCGTTAGGTTTTCTGGAAGTGGTATGGAATCGGAAGCGAAATGACTACTTACTGTTCGGAAGGACCAGCGGCTCATCTTGAAGAGTATATTATGTTGGGTATTCCTTCGATGAAGTGTCGGAGTATTCGAAGGAAGGGTAGAGGTTGTATTTGCGATAAAGTTCAAGACGGATTTAAACAGCAGGAAAGGATCAGAAGATAATGTGTATCGAGAAGCAACTGCCACTTCGTTCGTAGTAGTTTCTATGATGTGAGATTGCAGCAAAGCCCACTCTCTCTCGCCAAAGCCCCCGTCCAGCAAGTGGGCCGAGAAGCCCAGGCGAGATAGCCAGGCGCTGCCAAGGACGAGAGCTCCTTTAAACTCTTCCCGGAAGACAGTATATTTTTGCAGAGTATCTAAATTGTCCAGATGGTATGCATCGTCTATGAGGGAAGAGTTGTACATGGGGGTCGGCGCCCCCGTTTTTCTATCTGCTCGACAAGCAATGGGTGAAAGTTTATCGATTGGAAATAAGTCCAGTGGTATCGCCGGGATTAAACGGACCATGCACTTCGCTTAATATATCGGTTTTCCTTATTAGACACGTTTGTACCGTTATAGGCTGAGCCTTAGGAAGGGAAAGAAAGCTTACCATGGGAGCAATTCACTAAGACTGTGGGCCGTAGCTCATCTCCATCCACGAAGTCGGAGACATATGAATGGTCAAAGGGTTGATTGGCGGTTTTCAAGGCCAGTACGAGATATGACAAATATAGGATTCGCTTTCGAAGATAGCGGTACTCCAGATAGTCTTTTGGGTGGAAAGTCGCCTAGGCGGCTCGTTAGCTTGAACAAAAGACCAACCATAAAATATAGGACGGGGCTGTAGCTACCGAAGGAATTTGGACAATCAGGTCGACAGGAATCATCCCATGCTCCGATCTCCGAAGGACCCCATGTCTCAAACTCCATCCTAGCTCGACTCGGCTCGGGGGGGTGAGGGAAACACCAGCGTCACGGATATCATCCCCACATTTAGGGTACGGAATATGAACTCCACAGGCGTGAAATGCGGCACTCGCATCCTGTATCTAAAGGGAACTGTGAGTTCAAAGCCCTCGTTCTAGATCCGGTATGATACATACAGAGGCAAATCTGAGCCCTTCAGCGCCAATTAAGATCTGTTTGAGATTTTCCACAATTTGGGTGACTTGGGCAACCTCTTTGGTACTGCATTTTTGAAGTTTTATGAAACCAACGACCTGTGTCTGGCAGCTTTGCTGGGACGTGGGTGATGTTGGGTTGGGCGCGTCGTTCGAATCGGAGAGATCGAAAAGTTTTCTCTTTTTCGGATTGGATTGTTTGTCGGATAGCATTTTAAGGGTCGGGTTGTAGCGGTCGAAAAAGATTGACTGGGCCCGGAGGGCTTCGACTGAAGTGTAAGATGGGAAACTGCTGGCGCCGTTGAGTCTTGGAAAACGAGGAAAAAATTCCAACGCGTTGTTTCAGCAACCTGATGTCTTAAATTTCCTCTTTGGGTCGATTTTGCCAAGCCTGCGATACCAAACCCAGCTTTTGTGCTCTTGCCGAAATCGCACCGCGGCTAGCTTTTGGCTCTCACCAAGTATCCCTGATCCTTGTCACCAGTATTGGGCTTTAATGTTCAAACATGACATTTATAAATTCTATCAACCTGACTCTTTCAAGATTAACCCACAAACCCGAAGGTCTATATGATAGATCCAGGCTTTAGCGCATTCGAAAATGGATTCTATTCTAAGCGCTGATCTGGGGGAGGCCATCCCCAGCAACACTGAACATGTCCGTCTAAACCCCTCCATTCTGTTGTCCCAAGTCTCTGACGTTCGGTTTTCATTTAGGCAATTAGTGTTTCCTTACCTACGTGGCGGTCCAATGTCGGCTACGAAGAGAATGAGAACTGGGTCGTCAGTAAAATGAGGAGTGGTTATCCTCGGTAAGCCCCATTTCTGCCCTAGATGTTTATGGCTCCAAGGCGATACGGGGACCATTGCATTGTCACTTATAAGAACTGAGAACCCGTTCTTAAAACGTAGGTTCTTTATCCATCCAGAAATTGTAGCTCTCGAACACTCTATTTTCAATATGTACGGTGCACACCAGGAACGGTGTATGCTTTTCCCCTCCGAGGCCATCGCCGCGGCATGCAAAGACTTCATTGTTTCAAGGCCCCAGTCACCCGGAAATAATATCCAATCATTAGGCCACAGCATCCGTATCGTTTACTTGACGTCATCACCGTCGATGCCTAGTGGAACCCATCCTCAAGCTGACGTATGGGTTGTGTTTCTACCGGAGCTACTCTATCCCACCGCGAGAGAGTTTTGGCAACATACTGGCGAAGGCGTTTCGAGCCGGAGGGCAGTATTTGTACACAAAATACTCAAGTCGGGGCATTTGTCTGTAATAAAGCAACCTAGCAGCCCAATAACTGAAAATAACCCTTTACATCGTGGCCCGTCTCGCTACTCAAAACACAGCGGGGGGAATACGATCGCTGGATCTAATCCGGGAAAGGGCTCCGGCAGCTCCGGCCTCGAAGGAATGTCCACTAGTGATTTCGTAGAAATGCGCTATGGCCGCAATCTCGAGGCGGATGCGGTTCAGCGAGCCAAGTTTGCAATAAAACAACGGATCTCAGGGAGCATGGTTCTGGGCGTTAACTCAGACGTTGAAACTTCGGCCCAGAGCAGAGTTCAGAAGATCTCCCCTGAGGATGTTTTTCTCTTCCCGACTGGGATGAGTGCTATCTATAATACACACAGGCTACTTCGATCTTTATTTGGTCCCAGCATGATGGTTGAATTTGGGTGAGTCTTTCCGAGGCATTTAACAGAATCACGGACTCGATCTGATCGGATTTCTACTTATAGTTTTCCCTATTTAGATACTCTTAAAGTACTAGAGAAATTTGGTGATGGCTGTTTGTTCTTGGGGAATGGAAACGACAATGATTTGGACGAGCTGGAACGAGTTATCGAAAACGGGGAAAATATATCCGCTTTGTTCTGCGAATTTCCGTCTAATCCGCTTTTAAGGTCGCCGAATTTGAAACGCCTTCGCAGCCTAGCCACCAAACACCATTTCGTCATTGTTGTGGACGAAACAATCGGCAATTTCGTTAACGTCGACGTTCTTCCTTATGCCGATATCCTCGTTAGCAGCCTCACGAAGGTATTCAGTGGCGATAGCAATGTTATGGGTGGAAGGTATGTTTAGTGGTAGCAGCTCAGCTTGTTTGTGAACGGTTTGACTAACCATTGGCTATTTGAGTCTGTAGCTGCGTGATAAACCCTAAGATGCCGTTCTATAAAGAGATTTCGGCGTTGGCCGCAAAGATTTTTGCGGATAATTACTGGGGCGAAGATGCAATATTCATGGAACGAAATAGTCGGGATTTCGCCTCTCGAGTTTTGAGGATCAACGAGAATGCCGAAGCATTAGCTGAACTATTTTTTAAATGGCCTAAAATTAGTTAAGATACCTCTCTACCCCAAACATCATATTAACCCACCAAGAGTCTGCAAATTAACATTTGGACATTGCATTTTAGTAAAACGTGTCTACTATCCCAAACATGATAATTCTCAGAAGTATTATGATGATTGCAAGTGTACAGAGGGAGGTTATGGCGGCCTCCTCTCCATTACCTTTCATTCTCCAGAGCTTGCAATACAATTCTATGACACAATAAAAACGGCAAAGGGACCAAGCCTTGGGACAAACTTCACCCTTACGTCACCGTATGCTCTTCTTGCGCATTACAAGGAACTCGACTGGGTAAACAAGCAGTTCTACCTTCGTACTAGCACAAACATATATTTGCTAACTACTTGTTTCTAGATCGCCCGATACGGTGTCGAAAGCCACCTCATCCGCATCAGCGTTGGTTTGGAAGAAAAAACTACTCTTTTATACATGTTCGAGAAGGCACTTTCGGATGTGGTATCGTTTGTCAATTCAACCTAGTATACACAAATTGCAATAGCTCCACCGCAATTGAATGCCTTTTGTCTTAGGGCCTTCATGAGGAACGTCATTACTTGATAAACGCTTAGGAGGGCACCGAAGCACGCTCAGAGCTGCAATAGGAGCTTAGAAATCAGGGGAGTGTGGTCATAGGATACAGGATCACTGCGGTGTAAGTATGTACTAGATGTATTTCGTGAATTGCGTCAGTCGTTGGTGATTGGGGTGGAGGTTGTAGTGTAGGTATGGCATTGTATTGACGGACTGTACCATCTACCAGGGGCTTTGTAAGAGTACAATATCTCTCACCCGACAGTGCCGAATTTCTTTCTTTTGTGTTTACGTAATTTTAAGTTGTTTGTGGAAGATTGTATTGTAGATGCTGGTGAAGAGATTAGGCGTTATGAGAGTTCTGAACTGTGCCTTCTGTGCCATGCCCATTGTCGTTACGACGACCGTAGCTTTGATGATGGTTGTACCCTCTCTGCGATCCCCTGCCTCCACGGAAACTTTGTCCAGTGGAGTGATTTCCCCGTGTTTTGTTGTGCCGTATCCCTTGAGGCTGCGTGGGGTGGGGGCTACTACGTGCGTCCGGGCGGTTGGTGGGTTGTAGGGCGGGGTTGGCGGTAGCGGGTGGTGCGACTGGGCGTGCAGGATTCTGGGTTACTGGTGGGCGAGGGATGCTCTCCGGCGAGTCGTAGACATACAACTTTTTGTCTATTTGAGCAGGTATAGGCTGGATTTCGGTCCCGAGTTCCTGCTCGATCTTGTAGAGATTGAACCTAAAATTGGGGAAGTACCAGACACGATCGCATTAGCCGAAATTCCAGCTTATTTCTAGAGGCGCGAGTGACCAGATAATTATTGGTCATAACAAAAGGGGACTGCGGGCCAAACTCTTACCTGTCATCCCAATTAATGAGGTTAATAGCGAGACCGAGGTGGCCAAAACGACCTGATCGACCGATACGATGCAGGTAGGTTTCTGCATTTTTGGGGAAATCAAAGTTGATAACAACGTTGACAGCTTGAATGTCGATACCTCGAGTTAGGAGGTCTGAACAGACCAGGTTCCGACAGACACCGTTTCGAAAATCGTGGAAAACACGATTTCTATGATTCTGGAGCATTTTTGCATGACTATAAAAGCAAGAGTACCCAAGTTCCGTGATCTTCTTGGCCAACAGCTCGACTCGGTTTGTAGAGTTACAGAAAATAATTGATTGATTGATTTGAAGCTATATGCGAACGTTAGTGAAAGCACGTACCCAATGACCCCAGACCCGTAAAAAATACGTACCTTGGAGAAAAGCGTGTTCAAACAGTGTACTTTCTGCTTTTCCTCAACGAACGCATAGTATTGTGTGACACCGCGAAGGGTCAGCTCGTCCATAAGGTTGATTTCGTAAGGCTGCTTCAGATGTTTGTCCTACAATACGATTAGTTTCACTGAACTGCAGCGGTTTGATCCCAGGGCCAGCGAAACCGGAACTGAGTGATATAAAACAAAAATCAAATAATGGTAGACTGACCATGAAACTTTTGACCACTAGGGGAAAAGTCGCAGAAAAGAGCATTATCTGCCGATCGCTTGGGAAATATGCTAGGAGCTGTTCTATGATGGGGGTGAATTCGGGACTAAGCAATTTGTCCGCCTCATCCATGATGAACGTTGGGCATTCGCTAAAGTCCGCAACTCCCTTCCCAGCTAGATCCAAAATTCTTCCAGGGGTCCCGACGAGGACGTGAACTGCCTCATTTAAGCGTATAATATCATCCTTCAGCCCCGTTCCTCCCGTTGTAACCATGACATTGATGCCAAGATGCTTGCCCAGTGTCTTGCAAACCTGTGACGTCTGAAGGGCGAGCTCCCTAGTAGGCACTAAGATTAGGGCTTGTGTCTTGGGGCTCTTCGAGTTTACCCTCTCTAGCGCTGGAATAACGAACGCCGCCGTTTTCCCGGTGCCATTTTTAGCCCTAGCGAGGATGTCTCGCCCTGTCAAAGCTACGGGTATGGTTTCTTCTTGAATTGGGGAGGGCTTCTCAAAACCCGCTTCGAATATACCCATGAGAAGTTCTCTCTTAATATAGAGTTCTTCGAAATCAAGTCCCTTTGTGGCGGTCACATCCTGTTGATGTGTTAGTTAAATTAAGAAGCGTTTCGTGTTTAGCAGGCGCAGATGCTTCCTATTGGAAACCCATAGCCGACATACCTCGGTTTGAGGACGGTTATCCTTCATGGGGGCCTTTAATTGAGCTCGCCAATCCGTATCACTAGAGAGTGTCATTAGTCTATAGAATTAGTAGTAGACTGGATGTTTGAGGACTATAATTCTACCTTAGGGTTGTAGATTCAAGCTTTTCTGTTAATGAGGATGCCATTTCTGAAACAACGGTTCGTCAAGCGGGGTGGTGGTGATGAACGAGGAGATGAAAAAAAAAGAAAAGAAAAATTGCAGAAAGATCCAAGGTAATAAGAGGCTCGCTAACTCCAAAAAATAACTATTGGTGGTTGGTCTTCAGGATGGGTCTAGGGGCTATGGGTCCTATAATAAAAGGTTGGAGGATGAAGTAGTGGAACTAAAGTTCGGAGAAGGGTTTCGTTGAGGGATGCTGTTGTTGGTATGGATGTTATAGACTCTTTGAAACCTACGCGGACCAAGATTTTAGAAAGATGGAACGGCGAAATGGTTGTGCGGTATGCAGCTCGAGTGAATATTCGATTGTTGGGTTGTGTGGGACGAGGTAATGGCTAGGTCCTACGTTCGCGGGACTGTTTCCTGAAGTCAGCGATTGTGGATATCAGCTTGAGTCTCTGTGTACTCTCATATTTAGCCTCCATTGTGGACAGGCTCGCAAGGTGGTACCTTATGAGAAGGACTTCGATGGGTGGCGGTGAAGTGTTGGTCGCTCGCCGGAGGAGAAAGATAACGGACGGCAGCGCGAGCTAGGAACGATGCTAGTTTTCGAGAATTAAATTCACAGCAAAACGGTGAGAGTTTCTGATAGAAGTGGCGGCGGCGGTGGATAAGCCTAAGAGCTAGTGGTGGTATTTGGCGATGGTTGTTGATGATGGTGATGGTGATGATAGTATAGTGTCTTCGTGAATGGGTGTGATGTGTGGTTTGACAATGAAGCATCAGAGATTGACCTTTTGTGGGGAGCAAACCACACTGGGCGTTCCACACGGCCTGGTTCCTTACCAAGTAAGTACTAACCAAGTAACTAACGACTCCTTATGTAAGTACTTACTTAAGTAGCCTCGATAGGAGGCACTCTTGCTACTAGAACGGTATCGACACCGACGCAGGTACAAAAGTGCTTACATCTGTGATCACTACTCAAACAACTCCTTCAATGCTTGACTAGTGCTTGAATACTTATGCAGCCGGACCATGGCGGGGAGTTCACTCGGACGATTCTGGGCCTAGTAACCCGTGAATGTGTCGAGATTTAAGAATGCGTCTGGTTGCGGTTGGGTTGGAGGCTCATCGCCCGCCTCAGGCCCAGTCCGGGGGGGGTTTTTT
>JAJTTV010000007.1:1994857-2123905 GCA_036971225.1 Arthrobotrys sinensis | reverse complement strand
CCTTCCTTTGACCAAAACTCATCCCTCTTCCCACTGCTGAGAAAATATTCAAACAACTGCCTGACACTACCTTCACAACTAGTATCTTGAGAAGCTGTTGTATATATCTCCCTCTCCCTGCCTCTCTAAATATTTAAGAAAGTCTTCCCCCTGCTGGTATTGTCTGCCCAGTCCCGATTATTTTTTCTCTGAACCCAATGCTAATACTATAAACTGTTCCAGCATTCGACTTTCCTACCCCCATCATGATGGCCCGGCCTTATCTCGCTCTTGGCCGTGCTGTGCGATCGCAGACAATCTATCGGGGTACTAACCTTGTCGCGCGGCCGTTCACCAGCCTGAGGCAAGTTCCTCGAAGAAATTTCGCACCAATTTCCCTTGCTGTCCGGCTTCCCATCCAACTTCCCACTCGGCTATTTTCGTCCACATCTATACTTCCAAGGCCCTCGGGAACAGGTAACTTGGTCTAGTTATTATCCCTCCCCATACTTCAACTAAAATTGCATTGTACTACAGTGGACGAAGAACTCTTCGCAAAGCTTCAACATGAGATAGACGTTGAAACCGAGCTAGGCGAACACGAACAAATTCCTGAAAATCTCAAGGAATTTTTGGACACATCCCAATTTAAGGTCTGTGGGCTTTTGATGGACGGCCAATTTCCTTTATCCTTCTAAATTTATCTAGAGACCTCTATTTACAATTTTAATAGTTGAACGATAAGGATGGTATGGAGGAAGTGGAGCTGGTTCGGAGGTTCGGTGATGAGACGTAAGACTAAATGCAATGCCTCTCAGCAAAACATAAGAGGCTTGGCTAATCCATAGACACAAAAAGCGTCCGAGTTATTTTCTCAATTGCCGACCTCAATGCAATTGACGAAAAACTCGACGATCCTTCGTTGTACGACCAGGAAGACATCCCGGAGTCAGGCGAGTTAGAGGGTTCCGGGAAGAGAGGAGCTAGTACAGAGGCTAGATCTACGGAAGAAGAAGAGCCGGAATACGAGGAGGCGAGCGAGCCAGCGTACCCCGCTCGTCTGAACATTACCATTGAGAAGGTGTGTTAGAGCATTTCTATACAGGCACTCCAAACTCCTCTCTGCCGCCCCTATACCTATTGTGGCATCGCGCTGATATTTTAACTATCCCCTAGTCCACCTCGGGTGCTTTGCAAGTCGAGGCTGTTGCGCAGGATGGAATGATCATCGTCGAAAATGTCCATTACCACCCTTCCGTAGAGTTGGCAACAGCGCAGACAGCAGAAGCTGACTGGGAGAGGAGAGGTCGCTATGTTGGCCCGCCGTTTGGAAATCTGGACGAAGATCTACAGGTTCTGCTCGAGCGCTACTTGGATGAAAGGGGGATCAATACCGCCCTGGCTTTGTTCGTCCCGGACTACATAGACTATAAGGAGCAGAAAGAATATGTCTCCTGGCTGAAAAGTATGTGCTTCTTTAAGCTCGATCGGTTTCTAGATAAACTAACAGACTGCGCTAGATGTGAAATCTTTTGTTCAGGCGTAACCGCCCGGTGTGGCTACACGGAACAACAAATTGACCACACCTCATTTTATTACGGCCAAATTTTGGTTAGAGGCTTGGTGCGACTACTTGGTTGTTTGGTATGACGGTCCTGGGATTAAAAGCCCAGGACCGACAAAAGTTTGATGGTGATGACTCAAGATAACTGGCCTATCTGCAATTTTGGGGAATGGTGCATGGTGATGGTGTTCTGAATATTCTTACCACTCAAGTAGGTATTCGAATTTCACAGAGGCTTGAATGGGGACTTTGTATATATACGGAGAACACTGAGCATTAGAGGCCAGTTGTTATCATAATTCGGGAAAGAAAATAAAATCTCCTTTCTTAAAGTACATGGTGTTCACGGAGAGGGTGTTTTCCTCTAATGCACATACTTGGGTATGAAACAGCACTTCGCGTTGGTGACACAGCCGGAGGTACACCTCCGCATATTATTTTCGGAGGTTTGGTCATGAACACCAGCTTTTACCCGTTAGCTTATCGACTATCCAACAACCACCAATCCCCGGGATATTCTTCTCAACACCTCACCTCTGAAATCCCGTCAAAGCGTAAGATAACTCAATTGCTATTTTCCTTTAGCACATACTGACCCCAACAGCTACGATCCCAAAGCTCCGTCAACTCGCGCAAACATCACCTTTATACACCAATTAACCCTTACAGAATGTTGGTCTCTCTTACCGTCGGCAAAGTTGACGCTGGGCTAGCCATCCTTCTAACGAAAGACAAACGACTTATCGAGTTCCCTTCTGTTCTTCTTCCGCCGGGCGTTTCGAGCGGTAGCATCATAGATATCCAAGTTTCCCGCAATAATAAGGCCGAGGACGCGGCACGCCAGGCATTCGAAACCCTCCAAAACGAAATATACTCGTTGTTTGGCCAGAGATCACCTTCAAAGCCCGTTCTGAGAATTCGTAATGCTACACAGACATCTGTTGTCCTGGAATGGGATCCAATCGATCTTGCAACAGCATCTCTTAGGTCACTATCCCTCTATAGGAACAACTCAAAGGCGGGCAACATTCCTAATCCGACCACTCACCACTCTACAAAGATATCTGGGCTTGCGGTGGACACCGAGTATTCTTTTCACTTGATATTACGAACATCAGCGGGTACCTACGCCAGTGAGAAAGTCACTACAAGAACGCACAAAATGACCGACTTATCCGGTATCACAATATGCCCGGGAGTTATGTCTCCTTCTGAAAAAGAAAGGCTCAAAGTGACTATTGAGCGGATAGGAGCCAAGCCGCTCCAGGATCATGTGAGAATTGATACAACCCATTTCGTCTGTACCGAGGGCCGTGGGCATGGTTGGGAGCGGGCTCAAGAAATGAATATCCCTATTGTTCGACCAGAGTGGCTGGAGGCTTGTGAGCATGAGGGGCGTATTGTCGGTGTACGCACCTACTATCTCGGTGCAGACCCAGCTCTTAGGAATCAAAGAGCCCGGCCAGTATCACATACCCCACAACAGAGCGGGGCGGTAGCGGGGACATCTAGCGATAGACGTGACTCCGCCACCGATACAAGCACGGGAAAGCCTGTACACCAAGTGACTGACCCTGTAGCCCCTCATCCAGAAGCTGAAAAAACAGCTGCGGCGGCGGCCGAGCAAGGGCCACCGTCTCCACCAGGCGAGCAGCAATTCCCATCAGAAGCAAACCGTAGCGACGCCCCTTCTGCAGCCGCGACTGAGACTGTCCACGATATTATACCAGTGAATCGGGAAGGAAACGGCGGGCGTCGCTCCCAAGATGATGCAGACTTCACCTCTGTTCCACTATGAGTGCGCTGGATGTGGCATATAGTTTTTAGTTAAAGCTTGTCAGACACTTGATAGTACTATAGTGACGGTCCATAGTCTGGATCCTGGACTACAACCTTCTAGACAAGCTCGCAGATAATTAGACCTTGAGCGCATACCATGCTCATGTAGTCCTGACATTCCGTTCTAACACGAATATACACGTATCTTGTAAACGAAACATTCAACCTGAATCGATAAGAACTTTGAGAAGCGAAGTCAGACGGTGAGATGGGAGGTTAGGCCTAGCGCCCACGAACTTGGAGACGCGTTTGGTTACGTTGGGGGTCGGGCATTCTATGAAGCAATCGAACATGTTAGCTGATGAGTGGAGTCTTTGGGAGCGGACGGGAATATACCTCACGATTCGAACATCCGCAGTTTCGTCTATTTCCTTTGTACTCACGTCCTAAAGATCCATTTAAGCATGTTTCCTCGTATAGACAGCGGGGAAGAGATACTAACTTGAGGGGTAATGAGGATGAATTGCTTCCCGACTGAGTTACGGGCTGCTTTGATCTAAGTATTTTGTTAGAAAATACCTCGAGAAGCCGGATCCTGTTGGAAACGGGATACTAACGATTAGTCCCATCGACACCCCTCGATTCACCGCATCCATGAACACGTCACTAGAGCCAAGTCAGAAAAAGAATAAAAGTTTGTTAGTAGGGCACCTACAACTCATCTAGACACCGGAAAGGGGAGCCCATGGCTTCCCATAATGCAAGGAGCAAACATATTTGCGAAAATGATTTCTCTCCACCGGAGAGGGTTTTGGCATTACGCTGGGTGTCTGTTGCTTGTTGGCTAGGTTGAACCTATTCGGGATATGAGCCTACCGGGATGGACAATTGGACAGTGGGGCCAGACCGTACTCTGAGTTGAAGTATTCCTTTCTTATGGTCAAAGGCAAGCTTCCCATCGAACTCTCGCTCGCTCATCAGGAAGCGAAACTGGTATCTCGACTGAACACTGATGTATTTTCGAAAATATTGCCATCTTTCCATTCGCTCGTCGAATGCCTGCTCAAACGCGTGGTGGATTATCTCTAAGTCAGCAACCTCCTTCTTTGCCTCGTTGTATTTTTCGGTCTTGTCTGAGCAGTCCTTCGCGATTTTTTCCGCCGAAGCACCAATTCTAGCATCCCTTTTCGAAAGTTCCGTTTGCAATTGATCTAAACGGACTTCGATCTTCTTGGTTGTGTCGTTTGGGCCGAGGTCAATTTCTGGCCCTACTTCTTCTGCCTCCTTCTTCATTCTGTCCAGTTTAGTTGTTTCTTCCTTTGCTTCGTTCTGCAACTCGACTATCCCCGCGTCCTGTTGCTCAATTTTTTGGATCACGTTCGCGTTCGCGAGGACGGCTTGCTCTCTTTGCTGAATAGCAAGATTGTGGGCTGACTGAAGTACGTCAGACTGGTCGTCTAACTCGTCGATCTTAGCTTTTAGATTTTCAATTTGATCCTTTAATTTATTTTGGATGTCGGTAAGTCGTTGTTTTTCAGCCGAATTGTCATCTTGCTGTTTCGCATACTGTTCATAGAATTCTTCGTTTGCCTATTTAAAAGAGATTCAGTGAACAATTCTCGTCCGAATCCAGGCTGGGCTCTGTATACTTCGACCACCCCTTCTAGCCTACTTAGTTGTCGATTACTATTGTCCTGCTCTAGTTTGTGGGTTAGATCCTCAATTTGGTCGTCAATCTTCTGGATGCGAGTGGCAGTTCGTTGTTTGTAGTTCTATGGGCTCCCGTTAGCTGCCTTTCTATCATATAGCCTAATGCTCACGGGGGTTTATCTATCAATGTACGCACTTTCCGCTCTGCAATTCTGGTCTTGAAGCCTTCCTCCTCCTCTTTCAACTTCTCGTATCCGTCGCGCTCTTGAGTTAACTCTAATTCTAGAGTCGTGATATCTGTTTGTGTGAGCCTATTGCGTCGAGTTAGGTCTAGGTTCCTAATCTTTGAACCCAAACGGATACAACTAACTTTTTTTGCTCCTCGATACTAGTTGCTATTCGGGGCGGTCCGTTCCACCCAACGATCGGATCCAGCCCACCAGATCCTTGACTGTTGATAGACATTAGTTCTGTGATGTCCCACACAACCCAACTTGGGGTTCCTTACCCCATCCTTATGTTGAAGCCATTCCCTCGTTTATTTTGGTTGATAGAGTAACAGAATCTGACATTGTCAGGGGACGTTTCCATAACTCTCCTTCCTTCTATGTGATCCTCTACAAGAATAGTTTGCTCGATGTGGTTGATCATCACGAGGGTTCTTTTAACCTCTTCATCGTCAATCTAGTTAGTGTTAGTTAAGTTTGTGTGTAGCTCCATTTAAGCTACCGGAATTCTTACTTCTAATGCCCTCAAAACCGTAAGGTATTCGGGTGGGGGTTCTTTCAATTGAAAAGAAGTGCGGCTCGTATAGAACACAGTGTTGCCACTAAACGAAATAAAAAGCGAGCAATATTAGGGCCTCATTCTTTCAAGGAGGTGTAGAAACTAACCATTTGTGTTCTCGGGCCAGGCTCATCAAGCGGTCTTTATCCTCAAGACTCAGAGCGATGAAACCAGTTAGTACCCGGCCTAGTTGGCGTTCGAGTATCGGAGACCAGAGCTTCTTTTTCAGCTTGACGAATAGCCCAACTGGGCCGATGGGCTTTCCGGCTTTCCATGGAGTACGATCGATGGCTTGGAGGAGCTGAGATATGTTTTGCCCGTAGATGTTGAGATTCCCGGAACTATTCGTAGTAAGCTGTTTTAAGTGATCCCTGGCGTCGCGAAGGCGAGACTCTGTTTGATGCAGTTTTTTACGAGCCTTTTCGAGGTTCGTTTGTCTCTCAAGGGAAGCATTTGTTTCATTTCTGAGGGTTTCATCGAGGTTTTTGAGCTCGATCCCAAGTCTGCCTTTCTCTTCGACGAGACGTTCTTTCTCTTCTACTAAGCTCGCATGCTTGCCGTTATCTGCTTCGGCTAACCGCTTTTTTTCTGTATCGACATCTCGTTGTGCTTTTTCAATCTTAAGCTTGGCCGCTCTTAGGTGTCCGTGGATATCACGCTCTTCTCCCTATTGCCGAATTAGTAAAATATGCAGTAGTATATGTTGGATAGCAGCTTACCTGGGCTTTTCTGAGTTTGGCGTTGTTATCGTTTAGTCGGTCTTCTAACTCCTTCTTCTCGTCTTTGAAGGGACCGGTGGAATCGGATGAGCTATCCACTGCTGTACGAGCCGCCGAAACTTTCTGGTCCCAGGTTGCAATCGTAGCAGTTGCTTTGTCAAGTTCTTTGTCTAATATTTCCCTCCTTTTCTGGCTATCCAAAAGCTTCTGGTTTACCGCATCGAGATGCTAGTGTTTCCGTTATTAATATTAGTAAGATATGATAGTATCCTTCGGGGCGGGGGAGCCAAACTGATTTTGATTCAGAGACCTGTGCCCATGCATGCTTTAATAGTAATTCCTGAACGCTGTTGCGAAGATTTTTTGTTTGCTCGACAAGCTTGAACCTCTTCTCGGCTGCCTCTTTATCTTCCCTTAGCTCTCGGATATCCTCCGCTTTGCTTTCTAGGACATTGTCGATGATCGTTTGTTGGGATTTCATTGTTTGATAGAGAGCATATAGATCATCAAGCTGGACGCCCTTCATGAAGAATTTGTATTTATCTTCGTCGGTAGAATTGCTCAGGAATTGCCTAGCGAGGTCTTGGGATAAAACGGTCATTGGGTTGTCAACTTGCAGCGACATATAATCGATTATATCTGAAAGTTCCTTTTTAGCCGAAGATACGATCTTGCCAGACTTTGCTTTGGTCTTGTAAGAATTGACGCCATCGCGATTGAATGTGCGTTGTACAATGATAGTATCTCCGTAGACTTCTTTCTTGAATCCATCACCACGGTTCCGAAGGTGGACCTCAACGACAGCCATGTGTTCGCCTTCCTTGATGAAGCTTTTTATATTGCCTCCTCGGTTTGTCACAGCTGCTTTAGCACCAAGGCACAGTGTGAGAGCGGTAAGAACAGCGCTTTTTCCGCTCCCGTTTTGACCCACGACAAAGTTCATGAAAGGTCCAAATTTCATCTCAAGGCAGGAGTGGCACTTTGGGACGTAAACGAAGGGTTAGCGATTGTGACAACGCCAGCTCCAAAGTTGAAGGCAGACTGACCATGAAGTTTTCGAGTCGTATCAATTCTATGGTCCCATAATCGGCGGGCTCGTTCTCTCTTGGAGTGATATTGCTTGCAGCCAGAACCTGGGACTGTTCGAGATATACGGCTTCCTCGTCTGAGTCCATATCAACACTATCTTCTTCCAAATTTCCTTGAGGCTCCACAGTTTTGCGTTTCTTCGCAGACTGTACATTAGGCTTGTTTCAGCATTCAAGTTACTCTTAATGCCATTCGGGGTGGGGCGGCAGCGGTAATAGTGGGCATACCTGAAGCTCTTTGTCTTCGAATCCCGGATGCTCTAATGTCCCCTCCGATTGGGTTTTCGACCTTGCTCGTTTGGCCGACATATTTACCCTTACTACTTGAAGTCGTAGAAATCGTTGACCACCGGGGCCATCAAAGATATTGTATGTTGGTGTGAGCTGGGCAGTTCAAGAAGACAGGTCCAGATTCTTGGGTTGATGTAATAGATCTAGCATGATATCCCTCTTCTTCTTCTTGAGCGGGAGCTGTGAAAAAAATAATCAAAGGTGACAAGAGAGGTGGATAAGAGGTTGAAAGGGCTGATAATTTCTTAACGTCGGTTGCGAGTTTGGCAGCCTTGATTTATGAGAGGTAGTTAGTGCTTCTAATCTGGAGATTCGCGTGGAGGGTTCTGTACATTCAGGACAAGCAACGCATAGTCACGTGGAAGCCGAATATGGCAATCATTGTGTTGGTTTCTTTGTCATTGCCAGAACACGTGTTGGACGCGTTTTCCCAGCAACGTCCCAGAACCCGCGAGACTACGCTTCTGCATCGAAATCAGATTCTGTATGAAACAGTCCATTTAAAAAGATACCACATCCCCCGCCGGAATCGATACCGAGATTCAGCCTCTTCCTGCATAATGGGTATCAATGGGCTGCTTCCCTTCCTCAAATCCATCCAGCGGCCAACGCACATTAAAAATTGGAAGGGCCAAACGGTAGCTGTAGATGCCTATGGGTGGCTCCACCGTGGAACCATATCATGCGCCGTCGAACTTGCCCTTGAGAAACCTACCACAAGGCATGTTATCGTATCTTATCGGCAAGGTCAGCTCGCTAACTATCTAACTTACTTTTAGATATGTCGACTACGCCATGCACAGGGTGCGGATGCTCCAGCACTATGGGGTTACTCCCTATCTTGTGTTTGACGGCGATTATTTACCAGGGAAAAAAGGGACGGAGCTCGATCGTGAAAAGTAAGAGGACTTTCTCCGACACACCTTGTCCCTCGACTTTCAGTTGCAAATTTGCAAACCTTCATTTCAAGTTTGCGAAATCCTGGGGCATTGCTAAATACTAAACTTGGCACCCAACGGACAGGCGGCGAACATCCTCACGGGAAACCGGACTAGAGCTACTTCGTCTTGGACGTACGTCACAAGCTCACACGGAGCTCCAGAAATCAATTGACGTGACACCTCTGATGGCACGGCGTCTTATCGAGGAACTCAAGAGGGCCAACATCCCATATGTCGTTGCACCTTATGAAGCGGACGCACAAATGGCTTATCTTGAACGTATCGGCGAGGTTTCTGCAATACTTTCTGAAGATTCAGATCTCCTCGTCTTCGGGGCGAAATGTCTACTCACGAAGCTGGACCAATACGGGGAGTGCATAGCTATCCATAGATCGGATTTCCACAAAGTATCCGAAGCAAATATGGCCGGCTGGTCGGACTCAGAGTTTTGCAGGATGGCGATATTGAGTGGCTGTGATTATCTCCTGAATATACCCAAAATGGGTATCAAAACTGCCTACAAGTTTGTTCGTAAATATAAGTCTGTTGATAAGGTGCTATTCCCCACTATCCCCGTCTAGGTTCGTCCCCGTAATTAACATGAACTTGCAGATTATTAGAGCGATACGTATGGATGGTTCTTTTGTTGTTCCTGCCTCATACGAGAAGTCGTTCGTGATCGCAGAGATGACGTTCCGGTACCAGCGAGTCTATTGCCCGAAGTCTTACCGATTAGTATCATGCAACGGGGACATAGCATTGCCAAACGACGTGGGAGCTGAGGATGCACTGAATTTTGGGGAGTATGTCTCATCGCTTCGAATTGATCCAGTATATACGCTAAAACCTTGCTTTTCATACGATAGCATTTATGACTCAAAAATAGCCTCCCAGGTCGCATCTGGGGATCTTGATCCTATCACTAAACTTAATATTCGACTGGCCATAGTGTCCGCCTCCACCCCCCTAAAGGTACGCATATCCCTAGCATCGTGATATCAAGCCCCACTATGCTAATACTTAAATATGTGAGCAGCAAAAGTCACGCATTACGAACTTCTTTGGTTAGTATTCCGTCCCCTGCAGAGTCGAGAGTATGTCTTAACCACCTTATGGTACAGCACCGCGTACAGCCTTAGCAGAACTCGGATCTTGTAACACTCTAGTGACGCGTCAAGAGTCCATCACTTTGAACCCCACTAAAGTCAACTCCAGAACCACTATGCAAGCAAGAGTGCCCCCCGAGACGGGGAATAAGAGGCGCAGGCTTTGCATGGATGACGATAGCGATATTGCCCCAAACGCTGAGCACAGCCCTTTCTTTACAAAACCATCAAAGCACGTGAAAAAACTCCCAAGGCACAGCATAGGCGCCCCCCGGATTTCCATAGGCTGCCGGGGAAATGGAGTCGGGGATTTATTGAAGCACCCGAGTTGCAGCTATGGAACGAAATCAGCAAAACAAGACGTAGGCGAAATGACTGGCCCGCGAGATGAAGTTTCAGTAAAGGCTCAGCCCGCATTCAGGCCCGACCGAGCACCCAGCCTGAGGGCTGCCTCACTAGCTTCCTTCCGCTTCCAACCGCGTATAGTACCAGGTGGTACACTGGGGTCTTCTATCTCAGATTCTCAGAATAAAGAAAATCATAGCCAACTCTGCTCAAACTAACCCAACTGTTCCTCGTTTGTTTTTTAAGAGGAGGGGCTTCCTCGGAGTGGGCCTTAATATGGGGATGAAATATCATAGAATGTGCCATCAACTGCTGGATCGCCAACCTCTAGCGTGGTTGAATATTCGCTTCAAACTTTTGTTTAATCCCTTTTTGTTTGTCAACTTTGACTTTAGATTAGCGGGTGTTATCCTGGTTTGTGAGAAGTTCTAAAGGACGGGTAGCTCGTATTTTAAATACATGAGGTTTAGTTCCAATAGCCATTTAAGCCCCCACTGCCTTCCAGCGAAAGCAAATACGCTACTTAATATCTAAGAATTTCTGGCAGGCTGCCCTGCCTCCAGACCAACGAATACCATCCACCCCCTACTACACCCGAGCCTGGAACCAAGTTTGAATGCCGACGCTAGAACTAGATGTACTTTTTCCCCGGGTCTATCCAGTTGAAAAATTCCATCGATTTCTCATACCTAAGGAATTTATATTAGTAGTGCGTAATAGATGAGAGCACCCCATTGAGCTTACAAGGTAAACACGATCCCTCCACTCATCTATGATTCCCAGTTACTTGTTAGGCAGACTTTCATCGTTCATTTGAGGTATAGGTACGAACCATTAGCCTCGCTAGCCTCGGCATTGCACCGGACCACAATGCCCGTACACCCTCCTCAGTTGCAATTCGATAAAAGCACTCTAGCGAGTTCCTGTACTGACTAGCATGTAGAGACTGCATTCTGTAAGAACTCCTTAGTATCAAGGCGCGTACTTGCAAATGAGTATCAATGAGGATGCTCCCTACCTTGATTTTACTACGTCGATCGGCATTGTCACGTATACCTAGCCGAGGAAGGTAGTGAGCTTAGAAGCTAGAAACTCAGTAACAGAGAGGGTTATGGGGGAATATAAGAAGAAGAAGGGACGAGTCCCTACAGTAATAGTTCCGGCCATGGCACCGATGCCGAAAGTCGCAGCAGAACTAAGTTTCTCTCCTGGGGGTATATAGCCCTGAGCTAGCTGCTTCATTGTCATATATGACCCGAATCGTACTGCAGAGCTAGATGCTTGTCGTACGGTCGTTGGAAGGAGGCCGTTAAAAAGGGCTCGGACGCCTTGTTCTCGCAAGATGACCCCAGTACCATGCACAAGGCCTCTCATCCTTGGGTTCGGGCTTTTCCTATCATCGATCCTATACGAGGGAACTATTAAGTTACATAACCGGCGCTGATACCTACTTTTCAACGGTTCAGTGGTGAGCTGACTTACAATTTAACCTTAACACTCTCTGAAGGTGTCACTGCAAGCACTGATTCGGAAATACCTGTGAATTTTGATGAGTTGGATTCAGATACGAAAGAAGGCATGGCAAAACCGACCAGCGCCAAGTCCGGCAAGGACAGTTCGAGGTCCTGATATATTCCCGTTTTCATCGGATAGCATACTTTTAAACGTATCAAATGCAAGAAATCCTGTTGAATAATCAGCCGACTTTCCACTTCTGGGGGAGCCTTTGAGCATTGACTTACGAACAGCTGCCTTGAAGGAGTTACCGGCGATATTCGTGGTGCATCCTGTATACCATTGACGGCCAAATGGCGGCCAGGGAAGTTTTTGTCCGTCCGGGAGCCGTTTGTTTAGTTGCGTGCGGACCTTTGCAACTTGCTTGGTTTCAGCGTTTTGATTTAGAAATCTGATATCGGTAGTATTCCGATGGATCTGCGCTGCCTGCCACTGTTCGTCTGTTTCTATTGCGGGTAAATACTTACATTCTGCTGGGTAGGTAACCGCTAGAAGAGTATTCAAGTCAGAAAACCCAAGTCCGTGGGATGACACCTGGGCCCATGCACCCATTCAGCAAGTACAATGCACTGGGGTTCGGTCACTCGTACCAATTTCGATGGCTCCAGCGGTTGCCCCCGCAAGGATAGATCTTAGGGCACTGGGCTAAAGCCGGGACCGAAAGTAGATTAATTATAACCCAGGAATGTAGTCATAGCTCAATCTATGTTGGGGTTATACCTTCTCCTTGGTGGAAGTCGTGGACATTGGCAATTGAATGTTTGTAACTTCAGTTACTTTCCGTGGTCAATGGGCGTACACTGATAGCAACAAAGGTAGCATACCACAAGCACTGCTCCGTTTGTTTTAACTAAATTTGACAGTCCTTGTACTCGTCGTGATGATTCATATATCCGCATGAACCTGTTTCTTAAAAGCTTTAACGTTCTTTAATTTATAGTTATGAGGCACCACCGTATTTGCAACACACTTGGGCGGCTCTGTGGTTGTTGATAGTCAGTGCGCGTTTAGCGCGTTTAGCGCGAAGCCCTTGTTCCGATGTCGGCCGTGAACTTTGTTTAACTGTATCTGGTTAGAGATTAACAACCCAGCAATTCCAAGGTTTTGTATGCATGTACAAAATACCACCAATTGCATTTTGATCAAATTCTAATTTTCGGTGCCCAGCACAACCTGAGTTCAAGATGCCAAGGTCACTCCGTAAAATCCAATCTCAAATCAATAAGAAGCGCGGGGCATCGTCGACGGCCCTTGTTGAAGACAGCCGCGACGCCCGACGACTTCGCAGGGGAATGTTGAGACACGAAAAGCTGGCACGCTCAGAAGCTGTGAGGCACAAAACACTTTTGCCAAAAGGTACCTATATAATTCGCAGACTTAAATCTTCTAAAACAAACAGTTTGCTAACATCGTATCGATTTTAGTGAAGAGGTACCGGCACTTTCAGGAGCTGGCGAGCGTTGAACAGCTTTCAGTGGCAGATATTCTCCTGCATATTGAAAGGTAAGCAGGGTACTGCTACCAGCAAGTCGACTCAAAGCCACGTTGATTTATATACACAGCAGGAACTGGGTTAATTAACAAGGGCTGTCGGGTAGGTTTCTTTCTCATTTCGATGAGGAAATCAAAGTTTTGTCCGGGGGAAGAAGACTTGGTCGACCGCGGTCGTCACAGGAAGACCGTTTGCGAAATTCACTCGAGAAAGAGATGGTAGAACTAAACGTCGGCTATGGTTGGTTTAAAATTTACTCTCTGGTTCTCCGTAAAGCGTCACTAAACTTCTTTCATGACTCTGATAGAAATACCAGATCTATTTGATCCCGAAACCGCAAAGCTCTTGTCAAAATGGAAAGGAGATCCTCAGGGGTTAGCGCAAATAAGAACAATAAGGGTTACCAAAGAAGGGAAGATACTCCCTACGCCATAGCAAGGTATCTCCTTAGTCGGATTCGATAGTTCGATATCAACATCCACCGGAGGCACCCCCCCATACTCAACAGGGTACCTAGCGACCAGACCCTGAAGTAAAAAATTCAAAGTTTAGACCAAGGGTTTGATAAAATGAGAGAAATATATCTTGCGCATGCAACTGGTCGCACGAAGTGTTTTGCTTCGTTGAGGCTGGTTTAGAAGACCACATGCAACCTAAATAGCTAGATATAGGGTAAGGGCTTTTGGCCGAAATACGAGGCCTACACATTAAGTCCCATACACCCTAGCAGACTTTGTATATGACTATCAACCGCATCCGCCGTATGAATCTTAAGATATCTTTTAGTTGATTAATTTCCTGGTCACTCGCCAAGTACAACTAACCAATCATCATGAAATGGAGCCGTGTATCACGTGATAAAACCAGGAATGGCCGCCAAGACACATTGTGACCGGCCAGCCTGCGTTGCCGTGCCAACTCATCAGCCCCACGACCCCAGCTATGCAACACCACTGTTTACACTGGTAGCCGGCCAAACCATCCAAGCTTTAAACTCCATGCCTCTTCGTAGCGACGGGCCATACCACCTCTGGGACACAAAAGCCTCGCCTTCTCCCAATTAACTTAATCAACCTTCGAAATACTAAGCTAAAAGATTGTCGAGGCTACCATTCCCAACACTCCACGAAGTTACGCCCTCCTCAACTATTGCGGTCACTTGTTGGGGTAACTCCAATTATCCGATACCTACAGCAGCCTGGGAACGGCCGAATCGCGGTGATTCTCTATCCAACATCCGACCAAGCTTTGATTCCTCTATCGGACGGGGAAGGCTCTGACACTCTTAGAATCGAGGGAGAGCCGCCCACTTAGACCGGAAGACATGCCTCTGATAGAAGTTCGCCGGATAATCCGGCTACGGCTGACCTTCGAGAGTATGCAGAAAGACAATCGGCCATCGCCTCCCTACACACTGAAAGATTGCTAATATAGGTGCGCTCGCAGGGCTGGTTCCCTTACTTGGTTATCATGTATGTTGCGTGACATCCTTCAGAGACACCGTAGTTTGAGTAGAAATATTCGGGGGTTGAGGCGTTCTACGACTAACACCCCTCAAACCGTAGCATATTTTAATGATATTCATTATTCTTGCTATCATTTTGTTGTGTAAGTTGGCCTAAATAGATCGTCTTTAATCCGAAAGCACCAAACTGACAAGCTTTAATAGCACTTTTACTCGCGGGCTGTTCGTCCTCGAGTCCGCTGATACCATCTATCTTTCTGATAAACCTTTTCTACAATCATTATGCCCCGGTATATTCGACGGCGCAGGTGGATCCCGAAGCAGCTCGGGCGATAGGAAACATAGTTGCGAATGCCATGCTAGAGGCTCGAGTTGGGTAGGAAGCAAACTTATGTTTTCATATGAATATTTTAGATTCTACTCCTTCATTAGCTAACATTGTACTTTCTCAATAGCTATTTTGGAATCTGCATCAACCCCGATGGTGGTTCTTGGCTTTGTAGCAACAACGCATCTTCCCTCGCGGCTCAAGTAAGTGTTGATCAAGATCCCCTTAACCTTATTTGGGTGTCAGATACTTTTCGGGATAGTATCGTCTTCCCGTATCTACTGTAAGTCACCCCATGTCACAAAAGCATCCGGTGCCCTTGGCTTACACATCATGATAGTATCGTTGCAATACTGCTTGCTACGATCGTTTTGGTTATGCTAGCGACCTTTCCGACATATAATAGCGAGGAGGAGAGGATGCCAAGTCGATTTGTCTCGCAAATAGCACTAGCAATCATTTTCATATCCGCGATATTCGTCCTCGTCTCCGTCTTGTGGCAGGTTAGTGCCTCCGATTTCTACTCGTGACTAAGCCCCAACTGATATCCCATTTTCAACTAGCATACTGCATCTATCGCTGCAGCCACGATCGCCGAAAACCTTGGCAATGGATCGATACAAACTGGCGTTGGTGTAAGGATTCCAGAAGGTGTAACAGTTCTATCAAGTGGGTTAAACTAATATCAAAATTATTAGGTCACTGCGCTCGTTCTGGGCTGGTTTGGGTTCGCCTTGCTTATTTTGGTAACGATTGGACTGTTAGTGATGTGAGTATTAATCTTGAAGTACAAGGCCTTGCAATAGGTTGGTACTAAATCATACGGGCGTTTTAGGATACTTTCCAGGAATCTAGTTGACAAGCAAATTGTCGATGATGAGGAATAGACGTCCGAAAGGGCCCGCGGTCTTATCACTCTCGCCTCCAGGGGTTGTATAAGCTTTATTCAGTGGAGTAGTTGCTTGCAAATTGATTCATGCTAGTAACAAGGCATTTTGGCGCTCTGGGTTTACTTTGTCTTTCATACATGACCATTTAATGCGTTCAAATAGGGGGCTACGGGTTGTTATGAGACGCGAATTTTTTTTAGGGTAGCTTATGAATTTTGATGTCAAACCTCTCTTTTGTCTTTGATACCGGATGTTATAACGCATGCAAGTTTCCTGTGTTAGTGGATTTGAGCTTCGAGTGTTCTGGTCTTCGGACTTTGTACATACTTATTTGTACACGTGCATGACACCTGAATTTTTCTCTACTACCTTGGATAATTACTCAGGTTTGAGTATTAGTACAACATTAACGACGAACAAACCCTCCGTTCAATCTATCAAGTATCCAGTAACATAGAAACGAGACTGCAATTTCTATCCGTTTATTGGTTGGAATAGTTCGAAACCATCACTATCCGACTAAATCATTTGTTTAAAGGAAATCTATAACCTCTTTAGCAACCCCCTAGGTCCTTAATTTACTCAAAGTCTTTGGACTGAACGAAAGTTGTTCGTGGCCGACCAATCGTCTCCACTTTAAAACCGATCTGTGAAACCTTCTTCGCATCGAGAATGAGTCGGCCATCGAAGATAAAGGCGGGCTTCTTCATACTCGCATAAATTTGTTCGTAGTCGAGTTCTGTCTCTCTGAAAGCGTTCCACTCGGTGCAAATTACAATGGCGTCTGCACCAGCGGCAGCCTGGTAGGGGTCTGCCGCAATCGATACCTGCTTTTTGACAGCTTCTGTCTCATCCACCACACCTGGTTCTGTAAGATCCATCCAGATCTGAGACTCCTCAACTTTGGGGTCGTATATTGAGATATACGCCTTTTCTTCTCGGAAGTAGTTGACTAGTGTAATGGCGGGGGATTCACGAGTGTCGCCAGTATCTCTTTTAAACGCAAACCCGAAAATGGCGATCTTCTTTGCTGTCAAAGTGTTGAAAAGGCAGGATATCACACGGTTAGTGAACCGGCGTTTCTGGTACTCGTTCATCTCGACAACCTAAATAAGAATTAGACATTCATTCCTTCATAACCAACCCCTGGAAAAAGGATTAGGTTTTGCATGGCTTCGTGCTCACCTGTTTCCAATACGTAGCGACTTCCGGTAAATGCAAACTTTCACTAAGATAGACCAAATTCAAGATATCCTTCTGAAAACAGCTTCCGCCAAATCCCACACTTGCTTTCAAGAATTTAGGTCCGATTCTAGAATCCAAACCGCAAGCATAGCTGACTTCATCAATATCTGCCCCGGTTGCTTCACAAATAGCACTTAGTGCGTTGATACTGGAAATACGCTGGGCGAGAAGGGCGTTGGCGGCTAGCTTTGAAAGTTCCGAGGACCAGAGATTCATAGTAATGATTTGGTCCCTGGGAACCCATCCTGCATAAACGTCTGCGAGGGACGCGGCGGCAGAGCGGCCTCTTTCAGTATCCAATGACCCAATCAAAACACGATCTGGATGGAACAAATCTGAAATAGCAGTCCCTTCAGCAAGGAACTCTGGGTTTGAAAGGATATCGAAGTGAATATCCGGTTTCGCATTTGCTTCGAGCTGGAGAAACCAAAAGAGAGCCGGATCAGTAATTGGGCAAGACACACTCTAAGAAACAGGGCTAGAAGTTCTTACAATGTATCTCATGGACTGAGCAGTTCTACATGGAACAGTACTCTTCTCTACGACGATCTTATCGGATTTCGCGACCTCAGCGATCTTCCGCGTGGCACTCTCAACGTAACCCAAGTCCGCAGCGAACCCGGCACCGATTCCCTTAATTTTCGTAGGCGTGTTGACGGAGACGAAGATGAGGTCGGCCTCTAAGATCCCCGCATCAACATCGGTTGAGAAGAAAAGATTCTTCCCTCTGGCCGATTTGACGACATCGTCTAAGCCGGGCTCGTAGATTGGCAGCACGTCGGAGTTCCAGGCCGCAATACGAGCCGCGTTCAAGTCAACGATCGTGACTTTAATATGCGGGTTCTTTTTAGCAATGACAGCGCATGTTGGCCCCCCTGGTTGTTATTAGATGTTATCTCGTCAGTGGCATGCAAAAAAAATGGGAGGCGAGGTAATTTTGCAGGGTAGCTAGAAAATCAAGACAAGCTCGTACCAACATATCCAGCGCCGATGCAGCATATTGACTTGATGGTCTTATGTGGGATGTCAATTGCCTCCAAAGGGCGGGAGAGACGCTTGATTCCAGGGGTGACAGCCCCCGCTCTCGAAGGTTCCTCGCCAGGCGAGAGCTGGTTAGCTGCATTGACAGCTAAGGCCTCGAGCTTGGGGATAATGGAGGACATGCTTTGCTTTCTTGGTTGGGGTATTGTTTGAAAGGGAAATTGATGACAAATGATGCGATAGAGAAATATCGAGATCCAAAGGAGGGGATCAGGACGCGTAGAGGTTAAGAGGGGATTTTTTTTTTTTTTTGAAATGTCAGAGTGCGAATAGGCGGGAGGTAGCTTAAGTACTGCTAGCTAAGAGGTGCTTAGGTACTTAAAGTACCGGGTAGTATGTAGATAAGTGAGGAAGTACTTGAGTAAGTACTTGAGTAAGCTTGATGGGGTGGAGCAAAGCTTGGTGGGAGGGGAGGTTGGGCCGGGCACCTTGCCAGTGAGGGGAAAGTACGTAACGGCAGGCTCTGTACATATACTTGTAAGGTTTACTTCGCACGAACGTCGACGTCCAACTTCGCTTTTGATGGAATCCACGTCCTTCATGCTCCATACCATTTCCGAGCAAGGAGCAAATTGTGATTATGGATATTCCAGACGCGAGCAAGCTCCTCCCTGAGAATTCCCGCCCGCGACTTTGATGCAAGGAGGTGTCCCTGGAATATACACCCCTCGACCTGGTCCAAAGAGCTGGGCGTACATACAACCCGCCATGGTCCAGCTTTCCCATACTGCGGCCTCACGGAAGGCCGTCCGTGCCTACTCTGCTGTCGATGCAGACCTACCGCCGAGAGAGTTTGATCCAGACTCAGCGTCTATCGACCATACCAGAATCGCAAAAATTGTCAGAGAGTGCCGTCCGCGCGACCCTAGCTGTACTCTGGACCTCCTCCTTCGAGGGACAAATATCCATATACCTGAGCGGGCTCCGAAGCCAGAGCCTGTATGTATATGCTCAAATGTTCTATATATATATATATATATATTTAGATCTGTCATGCTAATAACCATTCCATTAGTCTGCCGAGTACGTGGCGCTCATGGGAAGATTACGTCATGAGCAAGACGAGAGGTCCTATGCTTCGATGCTTAATATCCGGGAGGAAGAAAACTTGCCGCACTCGATCACGAAGGAGATCTCAGACCAAATATCTGTAATTCTCAACATTCTGTTTAGTGCGGTCTTCACTGGGCTAGCGATATGGTATGCGACGGCAAACCTTACGATATATAAGCATAGGGAGCCCCTTCGCGTCGGCGCCTCAATTGCTGTCGCTGTTATTGTTGCTGTGGCCGAAGTTGTCCTCTTTAATAGTTATTTACGCAAGATGGACGATGCTAAGTCTAAAGCACGACTACAACCAGAAGTGACAAACATCCTCCGCCCATTGAATTCGATAGACACATGAGATTCACCGCGCATGTCACGCTGGCCTTTGACCCATACCGTTTTCTTTCTTGTTACTTCAGTGGCCACATCGTTTATCTCGGCCACGTTAAAGCCTCAGCAGGGGACGAACATTATTTGTATTAGAACAAATGAATATACTAGTCTGTAGCTCCTGAAGGTGATTCAGAGAAAGCTCTAGATACCGTCGAAATCACCTTCATCGTCATCCCGATCACCACTCTGTATTTCTTTAACAAGTTCTCGCTCCCGCTCCCGCGCCTCCTGTGCATTTTTAAGCTCAAGGCGGTGCTGGTTCATTGGGAATCGCATCGCCTGGTGGGTAAGATGGCATAGTCAGACGACGAGTATCTCGAGGCTGGGTGTTATGGGGTTAACTTACCGTCACACATTCGTTGTGCAACTGCATACAAAACTTAATACGGTCATGGAATTGGTCTTGAGGCTCCTTTGTGGCGTATACGTCGGTGAGTTCCTTGCTTTGCATGTAGCCCTTCTCGTTATTTAAGCTCGCTTCGATTACTCCGTCCCGAATCGCCTTTGCAACGATGTATTCTGCGCTTTCCTCTGAGTCTAGGCGAAGACGCACGCAAATATCACGAAGCGATATCTTAGAATAAGCGATACTCATCATTCGGATCCCTGTTTTGATGACATTTTGGCGCAGGCGCGAGATAAGGGTATAGGTTCCATCTCGTTTGAATACCTCTGCGTGCAAGTTAACGGTATTCTGAAAAGCATCTAACTCGCCGATCCTTACTGCTCGAACTAGAGCTAGATACGGGCGCAGAGGCTTCTCAAGCATGGGCTGCCGGAAGATGCTCCTCTCAGGGATGTCTCCCATCAAAAGTTCGACGACTATATTCAGCTTATTAGCTGCCTGTACAAATCCGGCAGCCACGGCAACTTGCGGGGCCTTCCGAGTCGCGCTAATGAGGTACTCGTGGGCGCTTGAGTAATCGAGTTGTATCGCCCGGATCCGACCAAGGTAATATGAATAGCGGGCAAAGAGGTTGTTGGCAGCTGTTTCGGGGAACGCGGCGTGGGTAACTAATAGGTCGGCTTGGCTTATATGAGAGGTTGATAGATAGTTTCGTAGGAGTAGGACGATGATGGTTGCTTGGGTATCGATATCCTTCCTTAACGTCGCGGTACGAAGGGAGGCTAGAAGCTGGGCACGTATGGCTATTGCTGCCTCAGACCCAGGCAAATATTCGTTGAACATCGAGTAGTAGAAGTAAACCTTGGCAGCTAGTGAGTCTAAAGTCCTCCTGTTCATTCCATGCATGCGTTTGACGAGGTCATCGGAGAATTTGGCACCCTTCTCATATTGTCCCTGGTCGAGAAGATAGATCTGAATGGCAAGGTGGAGATATATGTCAACCTCAGGGAGTATGACGTCGGGAGATTTAGTATCGGTATCAACGTCCATAGCTGTGTCCTCATCGCTGCTAGTAGTAGAACCATCGGCGAGTACGGATGCCAAAGTAGTCAGAGCTGGATGAGAAGGGGGGAAGGCCTTCTTTACCACGTCGGCAAGGATGGAAGCAGTGAACCGTTTTCGCAGGGTGTTCAGAGACCTGAGAACTCTCAAGGTATATCTCGCATCGAAATTAGCAACCGCTCGTTCCAAGAGAGCGAAGTTTGCGGTGATATCTATAAACAAAATTCACAGACGGCAAGGTTAGTACATAAGCCTTCGCCTATCGACGTTGCGTATAAAGGAGGCTTTTACCAGCAACGACCGCACTTCTCTCTCTTTGTGACTTATCCGCATCATCAGACTGAGTACCAGATTCTGTAGTGATGCCTTCCATCAGGTCTTCATCTCCAACGGCCTTTCGAATAACGTTGATAGTCTGCTCCCCGACCATGGTGGAGGGCGCGTCGAGACAAGAATCCGGAGATGACGAAGAGGATCGTGGGAGACCGTCCGGAGATGAGATTCCAGGATCGACGAATATATCCCAGTGTGAAGCTTAATGGTACCTCACGGAAGCTATCCTCCTCCGAAGGTACGTGGTGATCGATGGATGAGAGTGGTTGATGTGGGGTGTGGTTGTGGTTCTGGTTAGAAGATAGCAAGTTAGAAGGTTGTGTAGTTAGTGCCGAGACTGGGTTGTACGCGGCCAGGAGCTCAAGCTCTACCAACACAATTCGACGCCTCCTAGTTAGCGGACTTTGCAAGGTAACCTTAGTGCTTGGTTGGACTCCTTAAGTCCTAAGATCCGCATGTACGAAATTGTTGATTCTCCAATTTGATATCTTACTATTTAAGTACTTCCTTGAGCTAGTAAATGCTTGCCTATAGGTGTAGCCTATCATTACAATTCCGCTAGTTTAATGCCAAAATACATGTACATCCCATCTTGGCCTCAGACCAGGTTCAAATCGGTCTCGCAAACAACCTCAGTTCGGATCACAATTCCTTACTATTAGGCTATAAACCACATAGGGTCGAGGCTACTACCTACCATCTGGATTACACCAGCTCGTCTGAGCCATCGCCGCTCCAATAATCATGCGCGGGCGCTCGGCTCGCTCTTCGTGTTCGGTGGGTATCAGGCTTTTTCTCAGCGCTGTACTTTCCCGTAGACTTTCTTTCCGGCATTACCGACATCTCTTGATCCAGGGTCGCATTTCGGGTATTCCTCAGGCGCAACAGTTCCTGGTCTTCATTTGGCTCCTTCCAACCAGAATATAGTAAAATGAAGAGAACTAGAATCACCGGTAGGTAGCCCAGGCAGTAAATGTACGCCGGCGTGGCTTGGTATCTGAGCTGGCTGATCGAATAGTCGAAAGCGCTTCCAATGTTAAAAGCGATACGTATAAGAATTATTAACAAGGTAATCGGAATTTTCCATGGTGTGGACCGTGGTTGATAATAGTGTCGGGCAATGATATGGGCCACGACAATCGTACCCCATGCTAGAAGTGAGAATATCGAAGAGGCTTGAAACCGGCCGTCTGTTATCACATGAACATTGGACCGGGTGATAGGATTCCAGGCTCTCAATATGGATAGAAAGAAGCTCTAATACAATAAGTTAACATCTGAGCGATGACTAGTATCTGCCTCCGCTTCCAAGGCGAAAATGATCAATGGACGTACCAGGAAATTGAAGAGATAAAAGATCAAGGGCTCGTAGAATTCGATTTTAGATCTTAGATCGTCCTGTCTATATCTGGTGAAGTCCTCGTCTACGCCCTTTCTCTCTTCGAAAGAGGCCCTGTATAGCCACCACAGGAATCCGGGTTAGAGACCGAAAAAGAAAAAGAAAGAAAAAGAAAGAAAAAGAAAAAGAAAAAGAAAGAGGAGGGGTTTCTCCAACTTACCAATTACGGGTCATTTCCCAGATCGCAGATAGACAGGTGGGCAAGGTGACGAGATAGAAGATGAAGTGAAAAATAGCAGCAGTGCCCAAAACCCAGACTCTGTCCACATCCACGGCCGTGAAGCCACTAATCAAACCGACGCTCGCTGTGATGATGCACCAGTACCAGGGCCATCTCCGTCCCACCAAGCGGAAACGCTTTTCTGCGGGGAGAAAGGACTTCCCGTGTTTGCTTAAGGCAACCAAGGAGAGGACAAGTATAACCCCGAAGATAATGGCAGCGACAATTCCTATGATTCCTCGCGTGCGGATCTGCCGCACTGGCGTGTCGCACCCACTTGAGTTGTACCAGGACCCATTGCTGATTACGGTCGGAATATAACCCCCAAAGGCAAGAACGCAGTTGGAATAGTTCGAGATGGTATTGTTGGGATAGATGGTATAGCCGTACTGTTTGAGGGTCGTCGCATTGAAACGCTGGCGGCCTGCGAGCACCACACACATTAGTTATCAGATCTGAATGGGAGAAGCATGCAAGAAGCATGCATGCGAGAGAGACCAACCACCGTCCGAGTAGAGCCAACCATCATCCATCCTGGGTTAAGTTTGTCCTGAGGGAGGTCGAAATCTCGCTATTATTGCGATGGATATATGACCATGGTGAAATTTTACGGATTGGAATGGTCCTCCATTTGCAATTTTATTTCGAAGAAAACAGGGCCGGTGGTGGGAATCTCGGCAAAGGATGGCTGTCGCACCCGGAAGCCTTCGGCAGTGCAAGGGTGGAACGGCAATGTCCTCGACTTATATTGTCAATTGTCTTGCATTACATCGTCGGGCATCTGGGAACTTACTAAGTACTTCAGTACTCAAGTGGTACCTGGTAGGTAGCGCCATGGCCTGGCAGGTGGGAAATTTAAAAAGGCAAACACTACAATTGCAATGCAATGCGCGGCGCTGTCTATAGCTACTGGTCTCGTCCGTACGAGTTCGTCCTTGCTTGCAATGACCATGCAATTAAATTGCCCGATCACCACCTTCCGCGTTCCGTCATGTCCACCGCCGCGCCCGTCTCCCAGAGCGGCGGTCCGTACCTCGTCTGATATTTCAAAGAAATGCGCAATGCCAACCACCCCATCATCGCAGCGGCTGCATTCACAGCGACGGTCGTGTCTGTGCTGTTAGCATACGCCTATACAATGGGTCGCTTCTCGGAACTTATATCCCCGATCACCTTTATTTTCACGGCTACTGCGGTCGTGAGCGCAGCAGGGCGGGAGTGGTATCCTCCGGCGGCGACTTGGATCAATAACTTAACGAGTATCCTCGACGACGACGGTGTACATGGGTTTATATTCAATGGCTCGACGCTCCCTGATGGTGTAGAACCCGACCGGTACAATTGGTGCAATATGCCCCATGTGCACCCAAACACCTATAATATTCCGCCGGAAATATTCGAGCTGGTGTATGTAGAAGTGGTTAGTCTCCATTTCGTTCATATAAGCATCCACCCCGCCAGTTACTGACCCTGTAGACCCGGCTGGTTAGATTCAACGGCACCACAAGCGTACACCGTACCAGGATAATACTTTCCCAGTCGAAAACTATCCATGGGAATGCTCAGATCAAGGGCTATACTTCTATGGAGAACCATTTGGGCCAGAGATCAACTCGTCCGCACGAATCTACTGGAAAGTCGAGGATAGCCCAACTAACCCATTCATTGCACCCGGGTTCCAGGGAAGCTGCCAGTTCCCCCAGATTACACGTGGGGGCCTTGATGATTCCTGGCAGCATGGAAGGGACCTATACGATGTATATGGAGCCATTTTGAAATTTTTACCCCCCGAATACGACTCAACCGTAGTCTTCCGAGTTACCAGTAACCAGATCACAAGCCAGGTTGCGGGTATGCTTATCAATGGCATGTTTGGGCAATCGCAGATCAATC
This sequence comes from Arthrobotrys sinensis, assembly GCA_036971225.1. NCBI lineage: Eukaryota > Fungi > Ascomycota > Orbiliomycetes > Orbiliales > Orbiliaceae > Arthrobotrys > Arthrobotrys sinensis. The sequence continues at coordinate 2,098,988 of JAJTTV010000007.1, read as the reverse complement.
GGATTCCCCTTTCGATACAACCGGGGCTGGTCGACTCCTTACAACCTAGTTACAGCTGCCCCAGGGCCTCTATTCTGTACCAAGGATACGCTGTAGGTAGTATGGACCCGAAATGGCGACTTCATCTGGATAAAACAAAGGATTTCATACAAACTCTCGATCTCATCTCTGGGGTCCCAGCCGACAATGAGGGATTCCACAAATCCTTTGACCATTACTACGATAATCTGTCATCGCGGCTATGCCACCAAAAACCGCTCCCTTGCACAGCGGACGGCTCGTCCCAATGTGTGACACAGCGCCAGGCAGATACCGTTTTCCGTCTAGGTCAGTACGAGTACTCTTATATTTACCGAGATTCGCCTCGATCTTTGGAAGCAGCCACTGGATCTTTCGGTGTGTGGGTCGCCGAGCTAGCCTATAACATTCGAGGTAGGATCTCCGGGAGAAGTAAAATCAAGTACAGGCACAACATTGCACACGACGGTTCTATCTCCCGACTCCTCTCTATCTTGCAGCTCGATGTTATGGTCTGGCCGGGAATGGGGGCTGAGATTGCCTTTGAGATATACAAGCGAAAAGATCAAGGTGGCTTCTTTGTGAGGGTTTTGTGGGGCGGAAAGGTTCTTCGGAGTTCGCATCCACGGCTAGGCAATATCGATATGCTCAAGCTTGAGGTCTTCCTCGGCTACCTTGAAGGATTAGTTGGCCGTAAAGCAGAGCGAGTTTCCGCGTACTGCGCAGGATGATTGGTGGGCATGACGCAAAGGGATTCGGTGTACTACTAGTAGTATAAGAAGACAACCTAGGTGCCTCCATTGAGAACCCTCCCTAGAGTGGCTAGGAGGTACTACAGAGTTGATAGTTGGTAGTCTCGGGGAAAGTACAAATACACTCAGTCTCGTAACCGATTCTATGAAATACTTATTCCAAGCAGCACTTACCTTTTTATATAAACACTTGCGTATTCAAGTAGTTTGTCTCGCGAAATATATTTCGCGAAAACAATACCGCCGCCGTCTGAAAAAACTTCGAGTTGACCAGGAGGCTTGGCGCGTATTATCCAACATCTTTCATACCACCAGTCAGATCCCCTCGATGTCGACACCACATGCACAGTCTCCCAATCATCGAATACGAGCGTAGTTAGACGTTGTTTGCTTGGGTAACAAGTACCTTTGTAAGCGCCGAAAGAGCCCAGATCATACAAAAAAACACCACCCGCTTGTGGGGGCCGTCACCGAGACTGGTTTCCTAAGTATTCCACCTAATAAGATACAAATGACATGAGAGTAAGGTACTTTTTTCTTTGCCTGGGAGTCCAGATTTCTAGTGCCTTTTAACTCTGCTGCTCGTATTAAAAGCATACATTGTGTCCTCGCCCCATCTAAAGAAACTACATCCCCAAGCTAACTTAAGGTCGCATTCTTAAGGGTGTCAGGGCTTGCCAGGATTAATGGCACTGGTTCTCTTCGATTCTCGACTCTTCTGAACCTTTGCATATACGAACACTGGGGGCCCTCCTATCGCTCAGTTGTTCACCGTGCAAGAACACGAGCCATGAGTTCATCAGGCCCATCAAAAGATGCCGCGGCTATCCTAGCTTGGTCTATAACTGTTCCAGCAAAGCCTCTCCCGGCCATCGACACGATCAAACGCGTATGCATAATTGATTTTGACAATAGTAAGTAGAACCCATTTGTAAGGTGGGAACATTGCACTAATTCAATGATACTCGCTTCTAAAGCCCTATATCGATCTCCAGTTCCTAGCAATATATGGGAGAGTTCATCAGTTGGCATCCTCAAAGACAAGGACCGTTTATTGGGAGGAGGTACGTTTTTGTCGAACTAGGGTAGGTCTTTGGAGACCGACACTAAAGGAACTAATCCACCGCCAGGTTGGTGGCAGACCCCTTCGATACTCGACGCCACAATAGATCGACGTACTAAAGGTCCGGATGCAATATCCGAAGGTGATCGGGAGCGTCGGTATCCTGACCGCTGGAACAAACCAATCGTGTGTACCTCGCATAGTGCAACCCTCTATAGCATTGGGAGGATCAGTACTAACAATCCTCAAGGTGGATATCGCGCGGAGAGCTAAACAAAACCTCCACACCTTAAACGTCCTACTAACGGGGCGGAACAGGAAGCTATTCTCGAAAACAATGCTACGACTTCTGGAAAACATTGACTTTGGGTTTGATCTTGTTGTTCTGAAGCAGGACCACCCACAGCTCGGAAACGAGTTCGCCACAACCATGGAGTTCAAACAGTGTTTCATATCAACGCTTCTTGATCATTATTGCCAAACAGAGAGGATCAGTATCTATGAAGATCGGCCCGGCCATTCGAGGCAATTCAGGGATTTTGGCGATGGATTCAATAAGGCGTTCGCGCGGAACCCTCTCGTACAGCCAAGGGTGAGGTTTGACGTCATCCAGGTCCAACCCGCACACAGAAATTTGGACCCTCTTGAAGAAATCAAACAGGTCAAGTTTATGCTCCAGCGACACAACAAGATGGCGCAGACTATGGATTCTAGCATCCGACCACCACCCGCTAGATTGTTCAAGCAAGTTTGTCATACCAGCTACATGCTACACCCCGAGACCACACACACACTTCTAGTAAAGTTTCGTCTCAAACCGAGGCCAAACCCTCGCGAGGTAGTCCTTTTTGGAAGATATATTCCCATCCGAACGGGGAAATGCGAACCGTCAGAGATCGAAGGGTTGGGCGGAATGGGAGCACAAGTCCAATTTGAGACTGTTAGTTTCGGAAGCTACAATGACTACATATGGGCTGTTCGAGTGAGGCCTGTAGGTTCCGGCACGAACGTCTCGACAATAGACGTAATCCCGACAATAATCCTTGCTAAAAGGATAGGCGTCCCCGAGAATTTCCTCCAGAGAATTGAGAATTGGGAGGATATACATCCGGGCGATCCCAAATATCTCAGGTTCTTTGCGACGGTTGGTGAACAACTACGATTGCAAATATCAGCCCCAAAAATCACGTTTCAGGGATCAGGGGGATGCGCTACCTCGTCAGTGAGCGTTTCCAGGAAGGCTATCGAGTAGCAGGGCATAGCATAATCCCATGGCGTTGATAAAATAAGGCGAATACGCCCTTTGTATTTCAGTGGGCTTGCTTCTCATAGATGCGGCTATCCAGGTCCAACAATCAAACTATTCTTGTGGGGTCGAACTGATGACTTATGCATTTAAGATGGGATGGTGCGGGCGATTCTAGCGATATGGCTAGTCTCGAAAGACCCTTCACACGATATGGCATCTAGTAAGCTTTCGAGGGTATTGTTCCCGTTAATGTGCGGTCTAGCTCCCTGATTTCGGATTCCATTTCAAATTTTCTAGCTTCGAGTTGGCGTATCGCCATTTCCTCGGCTTGTATGTCGGCCTTAGTCATGGTACGCCGTGTGGATTTGGGTTCTTCAATCTGGCGGATGAAATCGTCCTTGCCCGCTCCTCTCTGGAGATCCAACTGTGTCCTTTGAGCAGCGACGAGTTCTTCGTGCAATGAGACACTGGAGAGAAGGTCTTGGTACTTTGCTCGAAGTTGCTCGATTTTGTCATCCAAGCCGGGTATCGGACTATGGCTTTGTAAGTTCCCACACGAATGTCGATATATAACCACACCCAACTTACTATATTCTCGCCAAATCTTCAGCCCCACGTAACAATAATTCGACGTCAATATCTCCCTTGAGCTGTGCTGTCCTAACGGTGCTCTGGACCTGGTGCACGAGATTGCCGTCCAGTAGGGAGCTAAGAAGCCCAGGTTTGGCAGATACTGTTGAAGGACGCTCAGCGAGGCTGTCATTCGAGGCCGGAGAAAACAATACACGTTCGTACGGAGAAGTATCCCTGATGAGGGATGTTATTGGTGGGCGAATGACCTGGGACTGTTATGTTTCCCGGCGGAGGGCGTGAGTTAGTAGTGGTCGGGAAGACAGACGCTGAAGAATGCAAATGCTTACGTTTGTAAATATTCCGGGCTTGCTGAAGCGCATCGATGAGATGTCATTTGCAGCCTCCTCGATTTGGTGGAGATGGCGCTCGAATCTACTGCTGAGTGCCATTGTGATGCCGCTGTTCTTCCCGCCAGCAGCAAGTACTTATCAGTAGAATATAGACGACCTTGGTGTTCTCGGAGGTTCGCTGGAGCTGCAACCTCCGCCAGTTTGCACCACCACCACCACCACCACCACCACCACCATCACCACCAACAACAACCAACCAACCAGCCAGCCAAATCCTCTCCTCCGCGCGCAAGTCGACAGGATCTCAGAAACAACCACACGATAAAGCATTTCACTTAGTATAAGGTTCAACTCTTTGCTACTATAGTAGTCCTTGATAGTTTGGCGCTGTTTGTGACGCCTTTGCAGGATCCAAAGCCGCGCCAGCCAAATGTCACCCGCTCGTGTATAAAAACCCCGATGCCCTACACCAGTTGCCCATCACAGATTCAATGATAAAGCAGAAACGGCCCCACGAAGACGAAGAACACCAGCTGCGGCAAATACCAATCCCGTCATACTTGTTGAACAATAGCCCTTTACCTAGGTCCCCCAAGCTTTCCAAACACACTTACACGTCGGATATCAGCTCTGGTAGTTTGCGGTCGCCAAACGTTCCTGCATCGAACAATACAACCGTGACAATGCTCCCGAACGGACAACCAAATCAATCAGCAGCAAGCGCGTCCCAGCAGCCTTCGAGCACCATGGAGGAAACCCGGGCCAAATATATACAAATTCAACAAGGCCTCAAGAACGAAATCCAGCAATACGGCCAAAATCATCCTCGAGGAATGGCTGCGATGAAGAAGCTTGAACAATTCAACCAGCATATGGCAAATCTTAGGAATCAGCAAGCAAACCACCGAGCTGCCGCGACTGCTGCGAATCAAAATCCTCAGCCCCAACCATCAACTATGATGCCTCTGGCTCCGCAAACAGCGGCACAACCTCGTCCTGCTCCATCTGTTGTTGGCCAAACGATAGGCGGTCGCCCAGTTGCGAATGCTGGACCTGCCGCCCAACTGACGAACACACCCGCAGCTAGCAATAACGGAGCGTCGCAACCGATGAAACTCCTAGTTCCGGGTCATATCGACCCCGAAAACGCGGATAACTGGCGAAGAGAAGCCGAAGCACGACTTCGAACCGCATACGCCTCAATGGTGTCATTCAGAACAACGATACAATCACTACAGACCGCGATAAATAACCCCGAAAAACCTCTTTCACCAGAGGAGCTGGCTGACAAGCGAGCGCAGCTTGAGCAAATTCAAAAGCAGAACAAAAAGTGCGAAGACTTTATCAATGCTTTCCGTATGCAGCAGTCGACATTGGTTCGTAATGCAGCAGCGACTAGTGCATCAGGTGCAGAACAAGTTCCTGGGACAAATTCGACGTCCGAGGCTACCCCTGTCGCAACCGTCGACTCGCCTGCTAATATGGCTGCGGGATCTACCGTACCATCTTTGGCGAAGGTAAGCTTGATAACTAATCCTGTTACTCCCTTATACGCCAGAAATTAGTCTTTTAAGCTCGATTCACTAAACAAACCCAGGCTGCGGTACCCGTAAAAGCTCCAGCGCCTCAACAGACTCCATCAAATATAGGATCGGTTGGGAACGCTATCGCGGCTGCCGGTGCTCAGAATGTTGCACACAGCAATAACACTCAACCGGGTTCTCAAAAGTCACCGACATCTGCAAACCCACTTAGGACACCGGCTAGCCAGACAGCGTTTCCCCCTGGATCAACCATTCCGCAGATGCCCACTCAAACACCTCCCAACACCGCCCCCCGGGCCTCATCCGTAAGCGGACCAACCGCATCACACCCGCATGCTCTCCAACAAGCTATCTCTCAACCAGGGGCCTCTGATGCATCCTCCAAGGCCTCTGTCCCGGGAACTGCGAATACTCCTGTCATCCAACGAGAGGGTACGTCAGCTCATCGACTCCCAATTCCAAAAAGCCTTACCATGCCAGCCCCGACTGCTGTTCCTGTGCCTCCTTCCAGGCCTACTTTGCCAGGCGGTACCCATGCTCCCTCTGGTAGTCAAGTTGTCGGGGCACCTGCTATTGCAAAGGCTCCGCAATTTGAGTTGGATGAGGCGAGCGGAGGGCTATTAAGTAAACGCAAGCTACAGGAGCTTGTCAGACAGATTGACCCAGACGAGAGCCTAGATCCGGAAGTAGAAGAGGTGAGGATGCATCTTCTTTGATATTATCGTACTCTACTAACAACGGGTGAAACTTTCTTAATATTAGAGTGTTCTAGAATTAACCGACGACTTCGTTGATACCCTTCTCACCTACGCCTGTCGGATGGCAAAACACCGTGGAAGCGACGCTTTGGATATTCGCGATGTTCAAATGATTCTTGAAAGAAACTGGAACATCCGAATCCCTGGATATTCAATGGATGACATCCGCACAGTTCGAAAATTTAATCCCACAGCATCTTATCAACAGAAGCTGCAGGCACTACAGGCAGGGAAGGCCTTAAATCAAAGCGAAATTTCCAAGGATGCTTAAATAGTGGTTAATGATCCAACCGGGTTCTCGTTTCTGTATACAATTTTAGACTGAAGATTTGGCTATATTTCTAGTCTTGTCAGGGCGCCCAGCCTTTCCTTCGCATTTTGGTGTTCGGTTTGGCTTTACTATTGCAGGCTAGGAATCGGAGTTTTGGGCTCATTTATCTTGCTTAGTAGTTTTCTAGTTTTATCGTTTTTCTTCTTTTTTCTGGGTCCTCTTCGCCCGGAGCCGTGATTTGGGTGGTTCACAGAGATGATTTCAAACTATCAAATGGATTCCAGGTATAAAAACCATTGCACTGTACGCCGAGACCAGAGTTCTAACAAGACCAATAGACTAGGTAGATAGATACCGAGGCCGTAGAAAAAAAGAAACATGACTTTTGAATAGCCAAACTCTTGGAACGATCAGAAATTTTCTTTCCCCCAAACAAATGACATACCAGGTTCCGAATGTTCATTACATTTAACGTGAAGCTGCGAGCCAAGCCCCTTGGGCCCACAGAAGAACACACCGACCTCGGCAGGGGAGTGAATCGACTTGATACCTTTGAAGATGGAGTTCCAATTCGGCCTGCCGAAATTTGTAGGCGCACGCAGGCCAGTAATTGCATCCCGCTCAGCATTGGCATCGTTGATCATGATGTTAGTGGCATCATCCACCTTGATCTTAGCCGTAAGATACTAGCGGGGAAGGAGTCATTAGTCTAAAATAAAGTCTATAGTTTACAACTGGTGTTACTTACTGTGTGGACTTCAATTAGATGAGAAATATCTTGGGCTTCGATTGCCATGAGTAATGATCTGAACCATTCGAAGGAGCCGAAGTCACGGCTTCTCAAACTTAGCACCTGATTTTAAGGGAGTTGCGATAGCCTTGCAATAACTTACCATATCCAGAAGAAATAAACCTTGGACAGCCTGGTACGCTTTTGGGGGTAGTTGACACGGTACCAAATGCTCTTCAAAATCGAAGCAAATGGCGTAACTCCAATACCGGCGCCAACAAGCATGGCAACTTCATACTTGAAAACGTCCTCCGAAGCGGATCCAAAGGGGCCGTCGATATACACTAATTCACGGGTCAGCCCGGGTACATAATTGTTGATTGAGCGGTGCTACGAACCTCGAGGTAAGACTCTTCTCAGAGCAGGGTCAACATCACCAGTAGCAGATTCTTTATTCACTCCAATGACCCTAGACATCCGCTTGTCTGCTTTCTCAGACTTCTCGGAAGCCGGTGCCCTGTCTCCGCCCTTCTTATCTAGAGTACATCCAAGGGTCTTCGCGAGCGCCTTTGTGAAGTCTCCGACACATCTGATATGGACCGAAATGTAATCTTCCTCGGGGGCACTCGTCAGGGTAAAGGGGTGGTACTGCCAGATAGAAACTTCAGGGCAACATAGGAAAATATATTGGCCCGCCTTTGTGACAGTATGCTCCTTTTTGATTTGGATTTCGACCACATTACTAGGATGTTCGATAACCTTGCTAATTAGGGCATTCGGGTTAGTACAATTGGAAGAGTAAATATAAGTCATCAGCGGCCGCTTGTAACTCACCTGATGTAAGTCTTGTGTTTGCCACGGATCTCGCGAGCAAGCCTTTCACAGAGATATAGGAAACCTCCGACCAACCAGTATTTCCAAAACACACCGATGCCAACGCATTGTGGCTCTCGGTCATTCTTGATCATACAGAAAGCACCGTGGAAGGACCAGAAAAAGAAAAAGACGATGAAAAGATGATGAGTGTACCAAAATCTTTCGAAATTCGCACGACGGTATTTCTCTACGGCGGTCCATGCCATTGCAATCAGAGCAACTAACATTATGTAGCCAGTCCAACCTGGTCCGGTAAGGAAGTTCGCCATCATGAAGCCTTTGAAGCCGAGTCCGGTCTTGGCCGCCAGTTGTGCGAAATTGTTCCAGTGAGCCACGGTATGTAGGACAGAGAAGAATACGATGGACCATGCCGTCACTAGATGGTTGAAAGGGGAGAATTAGATCTGTGTATTCTGTACAGAGGTGACAGGTGCTGTAAGATGGCAAACCTACACATGTGAAAGGTGATGTTTTTGTCGAATGGGATGATGGTATTCAAGGGTGTTCGGCGGAGTAGTGAGATGCAATTGCGGCAGACGGCTGATAATTCTATTAGCATTTTGTTTTTCTTTCACTGTGATAGTGGGGTATTTTAGACTGGCGGCTTACGAAGTAAAATCAAGGCAACATCCACATGCAAGACCAGCGCAGCGGATCGGGCAATCGGGTAGGTAATTCCAAAAGTCGTTCTTGCCCCCACCAAGTTATCCTAAAGAGGAAATTGGAATCTGGGTCAATAGATAATTCCATTGAATCGCCGATTTCAGGGCTCGAGTATAGCCTACCTTGACTGAAAAGTTGACGAAGGCGAACCCGAAAACCATCAGATGAAGTAAAATAAATGTGAACACGAATCTAGAAGAGACAGTTAGATACACATATGTGTCTAGAGAAATCGGGACTGGTTGCAAGCTAACATTCTTCTATGGCCCTCATTTACCATCCTGCATCGTCGATGTTAGCACCTAGAAACAATTGGAGTTGATGTGTTGGGCTTGTTGCATTTTCCTTACCATTTGTCGAACTTCTGTTTCAGGGTGAGGATCTTGGCATCATCCTTTGTATGGAGCGTGTAATTGCCCATAACTTTGGCCAGTGCTGGCCATCTTGCCCGCTCGGACGAAATCGAACTTCTCACCGGCATTTGTAAGGTCCCGGTCCCGATGACCGAATTTCAAGCACTTTGTCTCTCCGAATCAAATCGAGTCGGGGTCGGTTCTTTATCTCTTTCTTTTCCCTTTTTTCTTTTCCTTGTCGGTGCTCTTAGGAACCCTTCAGCTCACAACTGGGCCGGCCAGTTCAGCTTTTTGCAAGATCTTCTCAACTTCGAATTGCCTTAAACGTCGCGCAGATGGATTAATCGGGCGAGCTGGGTGTTCTCAGTGATGATGGAATATATATCCAGAGATACGGCCTTGATGCAAAGCTAAGGGAATGTGTACTGAGACAAGAGATCGTCAAGGGAGTGAATGGGTAGGAAGGACGATGACTGGAGAGGAGAAGAGAGAAGACAAGCTAGAAAAGACCCAAGAGATTTGGATCTGAAGGGTAGCGATGGGTTTTAAGGAATCACAGAGTGTGAATGCAAATGTCATTATCAGGCCACAGCGAGCGGCTGTCGAGGGGAGGAGGGGGGTGGTGTTCATACCATCGTGAAACGACACCTGTTGCAGCTGGAGGACCCCCGATCCAGCTACTCCGGATGCTAGATTCGGACGAAACCCACAGGCGACCCGGCCGTTTGGGCAGTTACTCTCAGGTATTTGGTCAAATACGCATCCGAGAAGTGACGGTTGAGCAGGTCTACTCGGATCACGGTGGTCCGCGAGCAGTTGCAGCCGAAGTGTCTCGCATTTGGACGGATAGATATACCCCGTATAATATCGGACATGATATGATTTACTGACAAGCAGGTTACATATCTTCCGAGTAGCTTCAATATAAACCGCGTAGTAGGCAATTAAATAGGTGCTTGTACTTACTTGTACTTATCTAGTAAGTATAGGTATATATCTATATCTACATCTACATCTACATCTACATCTACATCTACATCTACATCTACATCTACATCTATATATATATGTCATGATCTTTCCTATCGATCGAACTTTGAAAAATAAAGTAAAAAAAAAACCCTGGGGAGCCATGCCACTGCTAATACCTGTTAAGTGCCATGCCATGCCGTGCCGTGCTGTGCCCTGGCCATGTAGTCCCACGCTACCTCCTGCCTGTGGTGCCGCTGCTGTGCTCTGGTCTGCTGGGCTGCTCTCGAGACACAGCGAATGCATCCGGCCATATGTAATACATGCATGCGTAAGCACTCGGGCGCGGCCGTCAGCAAGGACTGCGGGACTGGATATACAAACAAGTATTACGGGTCCCGTTTTCCAAATAATCATCGTTCAAGGCTGCCCAGGCACAAAATGAACGTCAAGTTAAAATTAACCATCACAACCCTGCCCTGCCCCCCCTCAAGCCCCTCCTCGAGTCAAAAGATACACACATATAACTCCCTTCTGTCCCAAGCTTAAGCGCTCTCGAGCAAGCAGACATTATCGACTTGCCTATAATCTTAATCTCTGGCGACAACTTGTTCCTCCGAAACATCAAGAAAACTCGTCCATCCACTTCAACCCTGTTTCGAAACAAGCCTGAAACCGTTCCGAGATACTACACCCGGCCCCACGTCAAGACAACCATTAATCACCGCCACCCGACTCCATCGCCGTGATACTCAAGCTTCCAGTCAACTTTGAACTACCTCGTGGCCACCATGTCCCAGGGCTACGGCTCTTATGGCCCTCAAGGCCATAATAACTATGGCTACGATCAGAACTGGGGAGGCCAACCGCAAGCCGGTGGTTACCAAGACCAGCCACAAAGTACTCCCACCAGCCGATCCCCCCTCCTGAGTACCGCGTACTCCCCAACGCTAACCAATCCAATGGACCGATAGACTATCATCAACCTGCCCCGTACAGCGGTGGTTTAGATCAGTCAGGTCTCCCAGTGATGCCGAGCATGAGCGCCACTTTCATCCCCGGCAAGGATGACGACTGGACGATGCCGGCTCCCGAGCTAATATCTCCAGCACCACAGAGGTGTGTCATAATAACTAGCTAAAAGAATTCGCACTGGCAGAGCTAATGTTTTCGCGATAGGCTTATGCCCGAAGTTCCCACAAATATCGCTGACTCGATCGGAACAATGGAGAGCAAGGCCACCACACAGCTCAGCGGTCAACATCCCGCGCCTGTCGAAGCTCCGACTCACCGCGATCTGTTTGAAGAGCCTTCATGGACCCCATTTCCAAAACTCGATAATCCGGGCCCGAATATCCCCCCGACGGATGATGAGAAGGAGAGGTACCTGGAATCCGCAAGGCTGGCAGTCCTGGCATCAGACGATCCTGACACCCAGCTGGCCTGGGCTCAAGATTCCCTCAACTACGTAGACACATCGTTGCAATACCTTTCCAGAACCTCTGAGGATGGCCGGCCACAGACCCCGGCCGTGGAATACCAGCTTAGAAACGACGCCCTCAACATCGTTAACTTCCTCGCAGAGCAGCATCACCCCAAAGCCGAGTTTATGAAAGGTACATGGCTAGAGTTCGGGAAGCTAGGGTTTAGAATAGACCGAAGAGAGGCATTTCGTTGTTATTCCCGTGCCGCTGAGCGGGGCTACGCTCGAGCAGAGTACAGAATGGGAATGCAATATGAAAATTCGAATGAGCCTATGAAGGCTATCAAGCACTATACACAAGGAGCAGCTCTCAATGATTCTGCCTCTAACTATGTTCGTTATCTCCTCCTTTTCACCTAACGTGTGTGTGTGGTTCGAGGCTAATACCCTATCGAAGCGACTTGGGATGATGACACTGCTGGGTCAACATGGCCAAACCCAGGATTACAACCGTGGTATAATGCTTGTTAGACAGGCTGCGGAAACTGCGGACGAAAATGCGCCACAGGGAGCTTATGTTTACGGCTTAATGTTGGCTCGGGATCTTCCAGGCCTTTCTATCCCTGAGATTTTTCTTAGCTTGGATGTCAATCAAGCGAAGGTAATGATTGAAAAGGCTGCGTTTCTGGGGTTCGCAAAGGCTCAAGTCAAAATGGCACAAGCATATGAGTTATGCCAACTTGGCTGCTCGTTTGATCCAGCGCTATCTCTACACTACAACGCCCTAGCTTCGAGGCAAGGCGAACCAGAGGCTGATATGGCGATCAGTAAATGGTTCCTTTGCGGCCATGAAGGGGTTTTCGGCAAAAATGAGGAGCTGGCATTCAAATACGCCAAACAAGCAGCGAAGAGTGGGCTCCCCACAGCGGAATTCGCTATGGGTAAGTAATATTGCTATAAAAACTCAAGCTATTCATGAAACCAGACGCGATACCTAATTTCCGAATACACAGGCTACTTCTACGAAATTGGGATGCAGGTTCCCGTCGATCTAGCAGAAGCCAGAAATTGGTATAACAAGGTAAGATTCTGTAGTATCCACTCCTAGATCTCGCAGGCTAAATCTACTCCTTCTAGGCCGCCGCGCACGGTAATAAAGACGCCAGAGGCCGTCTAGACGGAATATCGAGATCAAGAACGCTATCTCGTAACGATCACGAGCGGGTGGCACTCCCAAGGATTCGTGCAAGCCGCTCGGTGCGCGTACCAAATAGGCCGATATCAACGGCTGTAGACATGCCGAATCCAGTGATACCACCCGCCGGCACAGCCCAGGCTCAATTCCCTCAGATTAACAACAGCGCAATTCGATCCTCCACACCCGGTTTCATAAACCCCGCTACAGGGAGTATACAGCCTTTCGTGACAGATCCAAGTGGAGTACCCCCCCTCAGAACGAGCTCTATTACCCCTTACCCAGTAAGCCCGACGACAGCAAGCAACCCTGGCGCTGGCCGCCCATCAAGCGCCATGGGGCCTTCTAACCGACCAGCGTCCGCAGCCCCTCACCTTGGTCCTCTAGCACGCCCTCAAACCGCGGTCCCGGCTGGGGTTCTCGTTCCAGCTGGCACATATCCCACACAGGGCGGGCGAGGTGGGCCGATGCAGAGGCCAGCATCTGCTTTCTCAATCCCAAATCCCAATAAACCCGCGTTTCCCACGAGCCAACCTTTACGCCCTCATGGTCAGGGCAGGGGCGCTCCCATTGGGAATATACCCTATCCAGGTTTCGAGGCACCGTTGCCTGCACCAAAAGTTGAAAAGCCAGCCCCCAAACCAACCATTCCAGGTGACAAAGGACGGAAACAATCGTTCACCCCGCAGCCGCAGCCGCAGCCAATTACTACCCCCGCAGGCCCACGGCCGACTCCTACCCCGACCCCGAAGCCTCAAGTACAAACCTCCTTCCCTGTCGTCCAACAGTCCAAACCCGCCCCCGCCCCACAGACTCCAACCCAATCTAACTCTTTCCCTCCGGCTCAACCGCAACAACCACCTCAAGCTAAACCGGACGCCATTCCTCCGCCTTCCCCCGTCAACCCTCCACGTACAGACTCCGTGCCGCCCAAATCCCCGACCCTTTCAGGCAACGGCGCAAGCGGAAAGAAGCGATTCGAAGACTACGAGTGGCTCCCACCACCGCAAAAGGAGCAAGAATGTGTAAGAACCGAGCTGCTTCCCACCCTTGAGACAAGTAACCGAAGCTAACAGACCACCCACATATAGATTGTTATGTAACGACCATTTTTCATGCAAAACCTCTTCTTATGAGAACATCTTTACCACCTCTCATTCTTCATGGCTTCCCGAATTCAGTTGGCGTAACTTGGCGTACTTTCCCATAGCTACTTTTCAGTATAAATATTGACATAAGACTTCCAGCGTTTTTGCGGAAATAGATACCATGTTGTAATATGTATAAGCTTATACAAACGAAAAAATATTTGACTTGCATATGCGTGTGTTCAAGTGCTAAATGGCAAGCTCATGCCGGCCCTCTTTAATTAGGTGGCCAGATTCGAAAGACCCGGATTAGGGGATTAACAAGGCGGCCATGGACCAGATTGTCACCCTGGGGGCCCTACACGCCAGACCTCGACTCCCAGGATGTTGAATTTGTCCCCTTCTTCTGAAAGTGGCTCATTCCCGAATGTTGGACATGTGGATGAGACACCAGCATCTAGATTACCATCAACCCACAAGCCGTAGTGCCCATCGCTATAGCGCCAGAGTTAGCCAACCAACAGTATACCTAAGTGGGGTCGGAAGTTGCCTACCCTCCGCCAAAGGATATAAAATCGCGGTCACACAGAATCATGTAGTCATTTACTCCGCTGTATGGAAACGCTTTGAAGCGTATATTATCGGGAGATTTGCTAGAAATCCGATTCGATAGAGACAACGATGAAGCGCTGCTGCTACTCAGAAGTGTAGATGCTTTCCATAAGAAGCACTCTCCTGTTCCGTAATACCTTCCCGCTGATGGTTGTATAGACTCATTTGCAAATGCGCCGAAAATTCCATCGCTGGTATCTTTGACGACAAAAACGAAGGCACCCTTTCCGAGCCTCTGGTATAATGTGGACAAACTTACACCATGTTCCTCGAGGCTGTACATCAATGTCCATGTCTCGTGCAATTGCAACCGGGCCGGTATTAAAAGCCTTATCTCTTCCGCTACCGCCTTAGTAAGTAGAGGTCTACTGCCGGAGGATGCGAGGACCAGAGATGTTAAGGCGGGGGGCAGATAGGGAGACGGCTGTCTCGGGGGTGCTCTTGATGCACTTGACCGAGAAAGCGGGTGATTCTTGTCGCTATTCTGACCATCCCGGCGGTAGCTGTTGAACTCATCTTCCCCAGTAACCTCAGAAGATAACCGCTGTAGGGTTCGGATCACAGAATTGGAGAGAAAAGACACCAAGGAAGGCGCCGGGGACGAGGAACGAGAATTGGGTGATGACGACATAGTTGCATGGTTCACCTCGAATAGCTGAGGTAGTACTAGAAACGCATGTAAGCAATACACCTTTTAAGGCTTAAGTTACAGGGAAATGATATCTCACAAGTGCTAAATATTGTATTTGGAAGTAGAAGCCAACGAGTCGATTGTGATGCGCACCCATTCCACAGTGGTCTATGGAAAGGGCGGGCATGCAGGCGTCAAAGTCGAGAAATCAAGCACCGGAAGCTCGACAGGCGACAGCATCGACGGGCTGAAGATGTCACCGTGTAGGATGTCGCAGCCGCATGTGTAGATATCAGCGTATCCTTAACCGTCCCGAGCTTGGAGATGGTCGGTAGTTAATGCTTGTTTGTTGTGTGTGATCTGGCCTATCGCCTTGGTGGGCTAAATACTAGTCAATCGCAGCATCCCTTTGTGGCTTTGTCATCTTAGAACCCTGCGCCGCGATCGAATTATGTAGGTGCGCCAAATCCATGGGATGGCTAATTACCATGGATTCATTCAACTTTGGGGTTTATCGGGAGGGTCCCATGTTGGATACAAGTGACTTTGTGTCACAAAAATATATGCTTGGGGTTACGAATCAATAGTATAGTTGAAAACCGTGGGAAGAGTTAGTCATAAACAAAAGTGTATACATAGAGTATCTCCAGAGTAATACGAGTCCACCCCCTTGCTTCGTCGCGAATTTTGCGCTTGAGCAAGGTATAGAAACACGCAAGAAGGCAGAATAAAGAAACCAACAGTCTGGCTGTATCCGGAGGCCTGTGAATTAACAGTACAAGATCTCGTTAAGACAGGATAGACGCAATAAAAGAGAGAAGACACTAGAAAGAACGCCGCCTGAATGATTGTACCGAGGTCTTTAAAATTGTCATCATGGGTGGTTCTAGATAGCATATTTGCGAGTCCATTCCCTCGCAGTTGCCTCGTATCTGGCTCTGTCGGTCTTGTAAACATGAGCTATCTCTGGTACGAGAGGATCATCCGGGTTTGGATCCGTGAGCATTGAGCATATGGATAGAAGAACTAGTGGCCACCCATGAGTTAGAATTTTAGAGTTGTAAGATCAACCAAGACAAAGAATTTACATACCCTTTGAAATGGTCAACGCAGGCGACCATTGATCGCGGAGAATATCAAGACAGATGCTTCCGTTGGAGTTGATATTCGGGTGATAGATACGAGTTGTGAAGTTAACCTTTGGTGGTTTGAAGGGGTAGTCGGTCGGGAAGGTGATAGCAAGGAAAAAGACACCAGAAGCATACGGGCTATCGGCCTATTTGAGGTATGGTCAGCCCTTGATGATGTTACATTTTGGTGTTTACACTAGGAGTCTTACTGGGCCCATTATTGTTGCTTGCCAGTGAAACTAAAGAGAAATTAATTAGCTGGGGACGGCTTTTGGAAGAGAGCATGAACCAGTCGTGAATTGTCTTGATTTCTAACTGGACCATGCACCCAGCTAGGTATTTCTTGTGAATTGCGAACTTACCAGATCATCACCGATAGGACCGGCGCTGCAGGAGGAGGGCGGGTCACTTGAGAGAAGCGAATCTTAAGTCAGCCAGAGGAACAATACCGAGGGATGTAGTGTTACCATATGAAGAGGCGAGAGGTAGCTGTGAGTGTTGAGTGGTAACAATACAACCACCCGGGGCGAGCGGTTCACATACCGTCCAAGATCTGTGAGTTCCTTGTTAATGCGTTTGAGAGCCATGTCTGATTTGTTTGTTTGAATGCCTTTTGAGAAGGCGGGAGACGAAGGGAGAACTGTGTCTGTGTGGGTTTCTAACGGAAGAACAACGGTGAAGGCTGAAGTGTTAGCTTTTCAGAGATCGAGAGAGGTGAGCAGGGAGGTGGATGAAAAAGTAGAGAGATCGTGTGGGTCAAGAGCTGTTCAGCCCTTTGAGCTAGATCTAGAGGTAAACCTACATGGCAGATGCGAGAGCAGAAGAGTGAGCCCTGTATGATGCTGTGCAGATGGTACTTTAAGATTTGGGTCGCTAGAAACGTCAAGCGGGAGTATGATGACGGGCAGAAGAGGGAGGAGGGGAGGAGGATGGAGGAGGAAGAAAGAGGCTCGGGATCAGTTGGCAGCAGCAATCCTACTTTGTTCTGTCGAAGGCCGAAGAAGGCAACAGAACGTCCGACAAACACAACGCACTTTATCCAACGCAACACAGTTGTTGCCCTTGTAGTACTTCATACTTCAGTTCTTGATCAATAACGGTGGATTCTATTAAGTTGTACAAGAGTTCTATAGTATACTTAGTATATATACATATACACATATACATACATCCTGATGGCTGCGTTAGGGCCTCGGGATAGAATACATGAGATAATATAATATACTACATATGAAGTATTACCAGTTCTGTACAGCTGACCATCAGCAGAATGCCTGGACTCCGGTGATGGCCCTCCCCAGTATTACTGTGTACAAAGCTTACGTTAGCGATCGAGTAGTCGAAGGGTAGTATATAAAGAAAAAAGAACTTACAACTGTGGATGTCACTCTGCCCCTCGTAGGTCTGCGCCACAAACAAGTTGGCCACATGTCGCCCGATATGATACTCGTCTGCGACTGCATTTCCTCCAAAAATCTCCTGTAGACTAGTTATACCAAATTTGAATTAGCTTCCAGCTTTGCCAAGCAGTAGTAATTCGAACTCACCGCCTTGCGTGGACCAGAGATCGGTCGCAATTCTGTCGCTTGATCATGGATATCATCTCAGGTACCAGGAGCCCCTGATTCTTCAGCCTCCCAACTTGGACGCATCTGTCATTTATCTCCACTCCAACGTTAGCATATGTATACGCCCCATTCAATATTCGTCATTGGATTTCTTACGCTAAAAGTCCAAACGTCGCATCAGTCACTGCATCGGCCAGTTTCTTCTGGATGAGCTGGTACTTCGCCAACGGATTGCCCTTGAATTGCTTCCGTGACAGTGCATATTCACGGGCCCTTTCAATGCAGTCCTCCAAGGCCCCCATAGTTCCCCAAGCAATTCCATACCGGGCGTTGTTGAGGCAAGCAAATGGTCCCCTAAGGCCTTCGACATCTGGAAAGATAAATTCCCTCGGCACAGGACAATTGTCCATGTGTATCATGCCGGTAATAGATGCCCGAAGCCCTGTCTTGTTCTTAATTGCGGGTGTTTCCAGAGTGCCTGGAGGACACCTAGCTCTCTCAACTAGGAAACCTCGAATCTTTCCGTCAAGCTTGGCCCAAACGACGAGTACATCAGCTGTGTAAGTTATAAAGAATATTAGAACCAAGTTATCGATCCCAGCACCAAATCCCTAGAGAACATAAACCAACAAACCTATTGGAGAGTTTGTAATCCAAGTTTTCGAGCCCGATAGCAAGTATACTCCCTCGCGATTGGGATCAACTCTTGCTGTAGTCTCCATCCTATTGTGCAATGCATTTTAGACAACCGGGGTGATAGATAACGTCATAAATCATTACTGCGAACTTACGATCCCGGATCAGAGCCGTGGTTCGCTAGAGATGGTAGCATGATACCCGTAATCAGTGACACCATCAAAAACAAGTCAAAACTACAAAACCCGTAGAAGCCTTACGCTCTGTCAAACCGAAGCATCCAACTATATTCCCCTTCGCCATTTCGGGCAAAAACTGCTCTTTGAGCTCATCGGTTCCAAAGTCATGGATCGCCCCCATCGACAGAGAACTTTGAACAGACAATGCGCTTCGGTATCCGCTGTCTACCCTATACCATCATTGCGATCCAGTATTGTATTAGCATGCCCAGCCACGTATGAGATAGATGGGCGAATTCCATTACATACTTTTCAACCTCCCTCGTTATCAGCTGTTTCCGCATATTGTTAGCACACCATTGAACTATTCCACAATCTACTACCTATCGATGCCAATTTCAGAAGGCTATACGTCATACCCCCATAGCAACATCGGTTATCCCAGCGCAACCATATCCTGTGATCGTTGCGCCAAGGAAACCCGCTTCACCCATCTCCTTGAGAATATTCTTGTCGAAGTTTTCATTCCGGTATGCCTCTGTGAACGAAGGATAACGTACGAGTTAGCGACATCCACTCCGTTAACTAAACTTCTAATTGGGATTCACAGATGATTGGTCGAGTATTCTCGGGAGGGCATGTAGGGATTTTTAGCCCAGTTATAGACTCCCTGGTGCTCACCTAGTACTCGAGGGAGCAGCTTTTGCTTCGAATACTCCTCTGCAGTCGCTGCAATTGCAATTTCTTCGTCTTCCAATAAACTCCGGAGTCGTAAAGGATCTTTGTAATCGAAAGTCGAAGCTGCCCGACACTGAGCTAGCCGCCATTGGCTTCCCGTATGGAGAGGAGTCGGACGCAAGTACCTAGCTGTTCGGAAGGGCAGGTGGGCGATAGTTCGTAACATTTTGAGGAAATATTTCTACCTGGGAGCAGCTCGTGATGTTGAGATTTAATTTTGAGGTGAAGTTAGTAACTGCCAACTTAGGTCATTTATATTTATCAAAAAGTGGGATAAAATCAACTGCCCAACCAATTGCCAAGATGGAATGAAAGAAGAGTGGATTGTAAGTAGCAAATCGATACCTATATACTCTTTATACATGCGCTCTGGGTGGGATTCCAAGAAAACGGATGGGCCTCGGCGAGGGTTTTGTGGCGCCGGGGACCTGCCGCAGAGATCTCGGGCCAATTAGCTGTGCACTGTGGAGCCGGCCGCGGCAGAATAGAGCTCCAATTTATTTTATTTTATTGAGCGCGTCAACCAAAAGCTTGGATTAACTAACACGCGCCATCAACCATCATCACCACCAAACACTTCGACTAAGCTCCCGTTTACTACAGGATTCTGTTTAGCTACACCGGATTCAAGCATGGGCATCAAACGTATGAGAGTATTCTTTGCTATGATGGCTAGCCTATCGCTGGAGCTAATTTTTGTCTTAGAGCTTTACCAGGTCATTTCGGAGGCAGCGCCCGATGCAATCAAAAATGGTGAGATCAAGAACCACTTTGGGCGCAAGGTTGCCATCGTAAGTCTTTGGATCTTCTAGCAAAACCCACAACTGCATGTTCGAGGCCCAGCCCGCTGATAGTACTAGGATGCATCCATGAGCATCTACAGCTTCCTCATTGCCGTCAGATCCGAGGGTCAGGTCCTCACATCGGAAACTGGGGAAACGACATCTCACCTTATGGGAATGTTCTACCGCACACTACGAATGGTCGATAATGGCATCAAACCGCTCTACGTTTTCGACGGCAAGCCACCGACTTTGAAATCTGGCGAGCTCGCAAAGCGTACGGCCCGGAAATTTGAGGCCCAGGAGGCACACGAGGAGGCTAAAGAAGTCGGAACTGCTGAGGAGATTGAAAAGTTTTCTCGACGAACTGTCAGGGTCACAAGGGAGCATAATGAAGAGTGCAAGAGACTATTAAAGCTTATGGGAGTACCATATCTCGACGCACCCTGTGAGGCAGAAGCACAGTGCGCAGTTCTAGCGAAGGCGGGGAAGGTGCGTGCCCCACAAGACGATCGAAGGAATACCCCGGATGTTGCTTTCGTCGTCATCATTTACTTACCATACCCTTCATCCGCTCAGGTTTATGCTGCCGCATCCGAAGATATGGACACCCTCTGCTTCGAGACACCTATTTTGCTACGTCATTTGACTTTTAGCGAGCAACGGAAGCAGCCTATCCAGGAGATTCACCTGGATAGAGTTATGGCCGGCCTTGACATGACTAAGGAACAATTCATCGACCTTTGTATCCTCCTCGGGTGTGATTATTGCGACACAATACCTAAGATCGGCCCTACCACTGCATTGAAACTGATCCGCCAGCACAAGTCAATCGAGAAGGTTATCGAGACTTTGGATAAGGACAAATACAAAGTCCCGGAATATTTTCCCTACCAGGACGCCCGTGAGCTGTTGATGAATCCTGAGGTCGTATCAGCTGACGAATGCGATTTCAAATGGGACGCGCCAGATACAGAAGGCCTAGTGAAGTTCTTGGTAGGGGAAAAGGGCTTCAATGAAGACCGCGTTAGGAGCGGTGCGACACGACTATCGAAAAATCAGACAACCGCCCAACAATGTAAGACCCCGAAATACCCCTCGAAGGACCATCGCGGTGGGTGACTAATTATTTCACAGCACGACTGGAAGGCTTTTTTAAGGTCATCCCCAAAACCGAGGAAGAACTAGCGAATCTAAAGCGCAAGAACGAAGAAAGGGTTGCCGAGAAGAAGAAGAAGGCTAAGCTTGATGCAAAAGCAAAGAAGGATTCCAAGAAGGCTCCAAGAGGTGCGAACTAAGGAGCGTTTTAGGGTCAATGTGACGGAGCCGAAGCTGGTCTCAAGGCTTCGAAGACACGGATCCTTAACACCATCGTAAGATACTACGACTCGACTCCGGGGCTACACTGGGTGTCATTTCTAAAACGTATTTGGAGTTTAGGGGTTTGTCATGGCATCAGGATTCATGTAATATTACGACCATCTTAAAAGATGGGGGGCACTATGGTCTAGTCCTTCCACATCCACGCATGAATGATCAAAGAATTGGATCATCATTCATAGGCATTAGAATACAAAATTGAAGCTACCCCGAAACGCCGGATGTATGCAAGGTGCGGGCAGAACAGTAGAGGAAACGACACCCTGAGAATTAAATGATTCTTCGGAATGCTTCTCAGATTCTCGGTAGGATATATAAACATGAGACGAATAGGAGAAACTTTTGGGTTCAGGAAGAAACTACTGTGCGGCCTTGAGCTC
Source organism: Arthrobotrys sinensis (assembly GCA_036971225.1). NCBI lineage: Eukaryota > Fungi > Ascomycota > Orbiliomycetes > Orbiliales > Orbiliaceae > Arthrobotrys > Arthrobotrys sinensis. Next base: position 2,077,077 of record JAJTTV010000007.1, on the reverse strand, counting down.
TGCAATCTTGGCCTTGACCTTCTCTGCCTTCTCTTCCTTGGTCAACTTCTTCTTCTTATACTTCAAGCTCTCGGCCTTCCAGTCTTCGGCGGTCTTGGTGTCCTTTTCAGGATCCTCCAGGAATGGGTCCTCTCGAATCTTCTCATGCGCTTCGGTGTACAAGTCCTCCAATTTGTCAGCTTCAATGTCGTCGTCGATATACTTCTGGAACTGCGAATTGTATCTCTCTTCGTCATCATCTGCTAGCGTCTCCATGTATTCGGCAACGTGACCACCAAAGATGTACTTTCGGAGGGTTTCGGCATCAAGCTCCTTGGTTTCGATATCGTAACCAGGGAAACGGCTGGGGGAGTGAGGGATGTAAAGACCACCGTCAGAAGCACCCTTCATGGCACCGAAAACACGGGCACCGGTGGAAGTCCTGGCGAGACCGACATCCAAGAAACACTTGAATGGGCGACGGCTTTCGCCATCGTCACCTTCGGCGGCCTCGGTGAGTGTGAATTCGCCGGTGACATCTTCAACGCCAGCGAAGGTCTCGTCAAGTTCTAGTTTCTTCAGTGCACGGCGGGCGACGAGAAGACCGGTAGCGTATGCGGCAGCCCAGTTAGTCAAACCATGTTTGATGCCGTATCTCTTCAGTTCGTGGGCATAGGCGGCCACGAAAACCTTGTCGCCGGTAAGTTCAGATCGGATGATCTGGCAGACAATGTCTCGGTTGGTGACTATGGATTGGAATGTAAATTAGTGACCCGGTTCCACCTCTAAAAGGTTGTGATTCGGACATACATCGAACAACGAGGCGGTACTTTGGAGCAGCATATTTGTTCTTGGCCTGGGTGATCAACCTCTTACGAGCGTAGTAATCGGTCTTTCCTTCACGTCGTCGACGATATTTCGTCTGGAAACGGCTGCAAGGGGTGGATGTAAGAGTCAGTTTTGCTTCGGTTCCTTGTGTATACGCTTCTCATGATATAGCTATCATGCTAGGTGTATCGGATCCGACGGAGACAAGAAGGCGGAACGATCCAGATATAAGGGAAAAAATTCTCATGGAACTCCGTCCGAATAGTCCCTCGCCCTCTCTTCCTCTTGGAAGGGAGATATGCGGTTGGGGGACAAAACACACCTGTAGTAGGCAGAGTTCTTGACAAGTTTTGTGAAAGGCTAGGAGAAAGTCAGCATTGAAGCTTTAACATGAAGCGAATGAATTGTCGTAGGCACTGGGTCTTACCATTGTGATTGAGATGCAGCGATAGTATCGTCTACGTTGTGATTGTGGTCGAAATGTTGGCGGATGGCGATGCCTGGGTAGGAACTTCTAGGATAAGATAATGTTTGTTCGTTTGTGGGTGGTATTTGTGGGCAAGCCCTAATTATTATCACGTGATTCCACTGTTCGCTGGTTCTTATCTAATCAATCGATCTCAGCAATAAATCTAATCTGATTGATCATTAATGCCAAGCTAGGCTTGTCTAACGAACAAATTTTGTTTGCGACCAGCTTCAGCGACCAAGATAAATTAACCAAAAAACACACAACAACAATGATTCGGAGAACTGCGCGCCAACGGAGAGAATATCTCTATCGAAAACAGCTCGCCGTTCAAGATGCTGCAGTCGCCGACCGTCGCGCTAAACTAAGGGCGTCTCTTGCGTCTGGAAAACCTCTCCCAAAGGACGTTGCCAACGATGAACAACTTCGCAAAGACTTCAAATTCGACGAGTCACGAGAGGCAGGGCAAGATGAGGAATCGCTTGTCGACGACGAATATGCCGCCCTAAGCGGGATCGCAGAACCAAAGCTTCTAATCACGACCAGTAGAGACCCTAGCAGCCGTCTCATGCAATTTGCTAAAGTAGGTGCATCCCTTGAATTTTAGCTAGATGTGACTTCATGACCCTAACCCTTGACTTCGACGTAGGAAATGAGGCTACTATTTCCAACATCAATACGGCTTAATCGTGGTAACACGGTACTGCCCCAGCTAGCTACCTCCTGTTTGGCAACCTCGGTATCAGACCTGTTGCTCCTCCATGAGCATCGGGGTGTTCCTACCGCCTTGACCGTATCGCACTTCCCACATGGGCCTACTGCTATGTTTTCTTTACATAATGTCGTTTTACGACATGACATCGACAATTCGGCCCGAGGTACTGTTTCTGAAGCCTATCCACATTTGATATTTGAAGGGTTCTCAACACCTCTCGGCAAGAGGGTTGTAACAATCCTAAAGCATTTGTTTCCCCCAGGTGTCAAGAAGGACAGTGCAAGGGTTGTAACATTTGCCCTTACGGAAGGCGATTACATCAGTGTTCGTCACCATGTTTATGTAAAAACCGGACCTAAAAGCGTTGAGCTGGCGGAGGTTGGACCGAGAATGGAGATGAAGGTGAGCCTTCCAATATTGGGCCTTTAAACTTTTCAAGTTGTGCTAAGTACTGTTCAGCTATTCGAGATTAGGTTAGGCACGGCGGATAATCGTGATGCAGATACGGAATGGCGTCTCAATCAATATACACGGACGGCGAAAAAGAAGGACCTCTTGTAAACATGACAGCTAACCCGGATTCGAGTCCGGAGGGCGGAGCTCAACGCCGCCTTATTCCGGGGAAAGCATATTCTACGCATGTCAAGCCCAGGTAAACTGTGCAAAGATACAGGGAGGATGAACGATTCTCACGTATTTCCTGCTTATTGAACAAGAGCGGGCTCCCTATGAGGAAAGACAGGGCTCTAAAACGGTGAATGGACTGCCATTTACCAAAAAAAAAAAAAAAAAAAAAAAAAAAATTTGATTTGTCAATGAACTCCAGTGGCCAAACGATGGAAGCAACAATATGAACCGATCCGCCAGTCTAACTCCGTGGGATGCAACATGCCTTGCGACAGAAAACAATATACATACAAAACAGGGTATCTTGCAGCCAACAATTAAAAAAACTTTTTTTTTAAGTTAACTCCTCAGGCAACCAGGGGAGATATTGCTTGAAGGGCATCTCTCAAATGAAATTCAAACCTCGCTGAAATGCTTTCAAAAATGAAAAGAGGGGGACATGGTACAGAATAACACCTGTGGAGCATGGATAGCATCTTCAGTCCTCGTCCTCGTCCTCGTCATCATCACCTTCATCATCGGAATATTCTTCCTTAAACTCGAAGCTCTCTTCAAGCTTCAAACCCCGCCCCGAACCAGGGCGACTAGCGTACAACACTCCGGAAGGACAATAGTCGGATGCAAGCTCCGGGCAGTCATACAATCCAAGTCCTTGCAATACTTCGTCGGCCACATCGCCTAAGGGATATTCAACACTAGCCGCGGAGTCATTTTCTTCCCACTGGGATTCATACGGAGGAGAAAGGGAAGCCACGGATGGTTCTGATGGCGACCAGGCAGTTTGTGGATAGGATGGGGCGTCGCTATTGCCACGGTGCGGTGACGAATATACTCCTGTAGTGAAGCCAGGGAGAAATCCGGACTGGCTTTGAAACGCGGTGCTGAATTCGTATTCCATGGCATGGTATCCCGTCATATACAATGTCGCGGTCGTCTCATAAGGGTAACCACTGGGGTACTGCTCTTGGAGGATTTGATGGTCGGTGACATAGCATCCATCCGTTGCCATGCCCGCCCAGTCCGAATAGATGTTGTCTGACAAAGGTCCGATGTGGACAAGGGGTGTGTTCAAGCAGGGCTTTGGGAGAGATGTTTGGTTGAAGACGTAACCTGAAGGTGTATCTGCATAACAATATTTCTGTTCTACGGAAGAGAATTCGTATGTATGTTCATCATATCTAGATGGTATTGACACCATGGCGAAGGTTGCGATCGTGCCTATTGATTGCCGAAAGGTTACTCCTCCGTTTGCAGTCGATAAAAGTGACGTTGGGTTTGAGGGGAATTGAGGATATTGGTGTTGGTATGGAGTAAGATTGAGTTTTGTCGGAGTGGAGGGGATTAGTTTCTATAGGTATTCGTTAAGTAGGAGGGGAAATAAAACTGGAAGAAAGAAACGAGAAAGCAAGAATCCGTGCTCGTTATGTAAATAGAGGTAGTATGTACTTATGCAAGCACTAGCTTATAATACAATTTGGGTAAGGATTGAAATGAAAGTTATTGGGAATGAGCAAGAGGAAAAATCAAGCCATTGTGATCCACTGCGCCTCCCTGCAGACTGACCTCTTTACCCAAGTAGACATCTGTGTGGATGTACATATGGCTCTTACAGCAGGAGACCTTTTGTGTAAGAGGAATCTCCATTGCACCGGCAGGGGTGCCATGTACTGGTATTGCAGTGTACATTACATATGCAAGTACTTGAGGATGTACTTCCAGACAACCATCCGAACGCCAGTGGAAAAAAAGCATGAATCAGCAGGGTTATGGAACGCAAGCTAAGAAGCTTAACCTTAACTTTTGGTCTTAATGCAGGCAATCATCAAAGGATTTCCCTGGGGAAGTGCCAAAACCCTGGCGCTTCACGGATGATACATGCTGCTGCTGCATGGCATTCCGACAGAGGTACATTTTTGCATGCTTCGTTTTCTCGTACACCCCGCTAAATCCAAATTCTTTAGATTTAGCTCCATTGATTTTCAAACCGAGTCTTGCCAAAACGAAGGGTACCCACTGCAGCTTGCACCCTCACCATACGATTGGTTATGAAACGGTTGCTCGGGTCTCCGGACAGTTTCATGACCCAGAAGCATGGAATCGAGACAGCAGCCTTCGCAGTTGGAACCTTCCTAGTGGCTCCATGCTCGATTTTGCCTGACAGATGTGGTACATGCATTCGAGCAAGACCGCTTGCATGTTGCGGCCAACATGGGGTCCGAAGGCGTCACAGTTGATTGGCTCCGGGGTGCCAGGATCTGGGTTACTCGCTTCAAACGAGCATTTTAAGGCTTTAAACGAGGAAAAAAGAAAAAAGGAAGCTTTGGGGGAAGGAAAAAATATTCCGTGGGTATTGGTGGAAGGCATCCAAGTTCGGTGAATGAATCAATGCAAAAGAAAGTTAAGGTCCTCCACCGAGCTCTTTGGAAAACCCAGTGCCTAGCTGCATATATATGTTCATGGTTCCCCAGGCTCCCATGTACCAAGTCGTTGAGTAGCATGTACCTCTGCGTAAGTATATGAGCGTACACGATGTACTACTCGATACTACATATGTACCTTTGCATGCATCCCCGGGAACATGGTCGTGTCGTCTCATGTTGCTTTTGCCCCCGTGGGACCCACCGGCTTGGAATGCATGTTGGACTCCAGACAGATACTTCAATGGACAAGTTCTCACACTGAGCCACATCTCTTTCTGGAAGGAACATTCGAATTTCTGCATTGTACTTTACAGTCTAAGGAAAAGCAAAGCCATACTAAGAAGCTATCTAAGTAATATATTCCTTCGACAGGTTCGAGCCTAGCGCATCGGGAGCACATACGAACCGCCTAATTGGCTTATCCGCTCTTGAACGAAATGGCCCCGCCACCTGAGACACTAAGCCTGATATCTTTCGACCTTTCAACTCGCTAGGACCTCGTGCATGCATGCATTCGAATCCAAATCAGCTCATAATTATAATTTTGATGATGGTGAGAGCGAAAGATCCTCGCCTAGCATATCCTCAAGCTGCCGAACTGCACTCTCAGCATCGTGAAGTGGGACTTTGATTGTTCTCAGACCCATCTCCTTAGCCGCCCGCAGGTTCCCACCAAGATCATCCAGGAAGACGATTTGAGAAGGGCTCTCAACACCCATGGCTTTTATTGCATGCTCAAAAATCCTAAAGATGTTCATCGGCGTCAGCCATTTTATCTTAATTTATTTTATTTTTCTAGCCACGACATGGTGCTTACCGATGCTCCGGTTTCCTCATCCCCACCTCTGCACTTGCGATATAAATATCAAAGAGACCCCTGGTCTTTCCTTCATCCCGGTATGGGTGGCCTTCTGGGAAAAGATAATTGTTCGTCAAGGCGCCAAGTTTGTACTTTCCCGTCTGTCGCAATTTTTCGATTGCGTTCACAACGGATGAGTTGTATTCTCGAGAGACCCTGCGAATCGTGATCATACATCACCGGTTAAGTTTCATCAGATCCACCGTATGGGAATTCCGTAACCCGTTTTTGACAGGGCAAAACCCACCTCATCATCTCCCAGAAAAGCCACTTTCCATCTATCTGAGGTGCGGGTGGCGGCACCAAACCCTTCTCACCATGGTATCGTGTCCACATATTTGGCTCATTGAGCTCAGCCTGAAATCCATCGAAAAAGATGTTGTCCATGCTGATTTCATTTCTCTCCAACCTTTTCCAGGCTGAATTCGGCCCACCATGATAGATATTCCAATTGATGTAGCCCAATGGTATCCTGTTTTCGATCTCGTATGCCTCAACTGGTGGGACAGCCCGAAATGTTACCTATTTGCCCGTCCACATGCAGCGTGGTGTGTTTCATGAACCATTTCCATGGGTGTGCTTACTTGCGAGGAGCGGCGACCGTACCTTTTGATTGGGGTACGCCGTCAGCTCAGGTCTAAATGGATACGCGTGGAGAATGACCAATTGCCAGGGAACAGATTGTTAATGAAGGTGTATATTACCACGACGCCCCCAATATCGAAGAGCACGGCAGTTATAGGAAGAGCCATGGGGGTGGTGAAAGTGCAAGTCGTATCTGAATATCTGAGTGCCTAGAGGACTTCGACCTAGTGGTTTTCTAAATCCATGAGCCACCAAACAACTGAAGCGATTATCAGGAATTATAGTATTTTTCCTTTAGTTCCTGGCCGCGGATAGTCTGGGGCTGTATGGTGTAACAGCTAACAGGCTTTGCCGTAACCTCGGCAGAAACTCAAGTACTATATTTGCGTGAGTTCCTGCTCGTGGTTACCAAGCAAACTATTGGCTTAGTCGGAACAAATATATCTTAAAAGGAAGCCTTCAAAGCCGTGGAAACAATTGCTCTTAAGGTTATGGTTATCCAGATCACGGGAATCTCCACCTGTGATCTTGCTGCGGTGTAATGTACCGTTGAGCATATTTTGCGGCCTAATTCAACTCAAGCTTTTGTCGACTGTCTCGGTTGCGCGGCACGCCGACCAGTGATCACAAGTGGCAGCTGAATTCACGATTCGAGATGAATCAAGAAGCAATGGGATTTGGTTTACTTGGCGCATTCGTCAGCCACTAGGTTCCCCAGCACGAAATGCACATGGTTATGGGCTTGAATTTCTGGCAGATACCCCGCAAGAAGTGCTACTTCAACAATCCCGCAATCACATTGCTCTGAGTCATCACACATATGTACAATGCGCGAGATTAGGAGCCATGTATACGTGTGAAGTATATGTGAAATATGTTGCTTGTAGCCATACTATACCAAGGGGCGGCTGATAAGTCGAGGTGTGGCGGGGGGCTGAACGTTGCAATGCATCGATCAGGATCACGATGCCGTTGTTGTAATAAAGATCCCAACCGTCTCGTCTCTATCCTAATTAGACATCGATTCTCGGTCTCTAGTTCCGAGGCGCCTTAGGGTCTGCCTTTCCACGTAATGTTCGAGAAGGACAAGAAGGGGAGGTTCGTTCGCCTGGCCAAGTTAATTGTCTGGATTCAATCCGTTTGGTTCGGTTGAGCTTAAAATGGTTTAGCTACCTCAGGATATTTCGGTCCCTCTGACGTTGGCGTGGGGTCGTCCTGCATGCTCACACCACCTCTTTCCCTTTCCCTCTTCCAGATTGGTCTTGGTCCTGTCGTCTGCTTTTCGGCACGTCCAGCCCCCTTGTGGCATTCTCGGAATTATATGCATCTGCCTTTCTGCTGACTGTGACGAGCTTAGCTTGAGCTGAGATCGTTGATTATCAATTCGAAGAACGAGTTAGCTTTGGTCCGTCGACTGTGCATCGTAATTCGCGGCCGACTTAGTTCGGGATGAATGAGGGATTGCCTCATAAGGACAGATGACTACCCCTTCTAGTTCGCACTAAATAGCGTCCGTCACACAGGGAGGATACCTGGACTGCTTGTTCAGGATTCTGCTATGGTATATATAGATCCAAGAAACCTGCTACTCGATACCACGCCGCGACCTAGGCCTCATTCTTCTCCGTAAGATTGAAGAATAACCAACATGCTTCATACCCAACGCCCCGTCTCGGACGCGGCCGACTCTCACCTCAAGTGAGAGGGATGACTGTGGCTAGCTCCACCGGTTGTTTCCATATTCATATTCGCGGTGTTCGACACGCCGATTTTGGCCTGGTTTCTCGAGACATTAGTTTACCACTACACTTTATTTTACATACATCACTGGCCTAAAGCTACTTTCCCGGACACTTGCCACTGCATTCCTGTCAATTACTGCTGTCAATTGGCTTGTACTATATCGTCATTCGATTCCAATACTCCGCAAATCCAATTACCGCTAAGCAACATTCTGCAACACCAAATTCAACAAACACCTTGGTCGATATATAATAATTGCTAGATTAAGTAACATCCCATAAGGTATGTACTTGATGATAACTGATGGATTTATACAACCAAATTCTTTTTGAAATTCTGTATCGCGGATCACGCTAACGTATTTGGTAGTATCCGTATCAGCCATATCAGTCGTTACTGTCCCTATTGCTGTCACTATCACGCCGTACACCGAAGTTGAATAACCTGATTCTTTGCTCCTTGGCCTCGACATTGACTGCGTCTCGGATTGCTTCAAGAAAGCGATTGATAAAATACCTCCAAGTCCGAAATAAACCTATTAGAGAAAAGAATAGAAGAGGAAGAGGAGAAGGAGCACAAGAAGGAAAAGAAAGCAAAGAAAAAAAGAGGGAGCGAGGTGTATATATTTGCCATGGAGACGCATATATCAACACCTCGTGCGTCCATGATCATCGGATCTCCCCGATTCCCGCCGAGTACACAGCAACAGCCCGCCCAGGGCGTTGTGATGCCATCGGCCGCCATATCAACCGACAAGCCTGCACAGGAGAAACAAAAGGAGAAACCTCAGAGCCGGCCGCCCTCTCTAAACACGCCCCCCCTATCACTAACATCAAATGCGTCTGTCGAACCCCTACGGCCCCGAACATACTCGGCCCCTGTGTTTTCGACATTATCTCTTCCACCTGGCACAAGTGCTGTGAGCGATGTCTTAAGCGCCAGCGGTTCTTCAAGACCGAATATCATTCGCAGGCTCTCTCGGGGCGCCGCTAATAAACTCTCGAGACGCCGTTCAGGTTCTATACATGAACGTGACGAGACTCACGGCCCGGTTATCATGAGACACCGAAGTAGCAGTAACGCTAGCGAATCGGATCCGTTTCTCTCTGATCAGGATTTAAATGAGTATGCATTATCAAACCCGCCCACCGAAGCTCCCGGCGAGCTGCGCGGTCGCAGATCCAGCAGCCTGGTAGACCTAATGGAAGCTATACCCCCAGATGAGGGACCGCCGGAGATACCGATGCTATTACAGACAGGCACACCTATGACCCGCGTGACGAAAAGAAAGAAGACTCTACGATATTTTGTTTTGGAAGGAAATACAGCTCGGGTTACTTGGGATCCGCTGAAACTGTCCGCGAGGTTTTATCTCGATGATGTTAAAGAGATTAGGACCGGAGAAAATGCGAGGAACTATCGTGAGGGCTTTCAGGTTACTTCCGAATTTGAGGATCGTTGGATAACGATAATTTACTCGGAGCACATTGAAAACGGTCGGCTTAGAACCCTTCACCTTGTTGCTCCCACGAAAGAATTATTTCAACTCTGGACGCAAACGCTGGAGGCTTTGTTAAACTACAGAACAGCCCTAATGGCGGGAATTGCGACCCAAGGTGACAAAGTTTTGGGCACCCATTGGAAGCGTGAGATATCGAGTCAAACGACCTCTGCTACTTCTGACAAGAAGGATGAGAAGCTTTCCTTTGAAGAAGTAGATCGATTATGCCGAAGACTACAGGTAAACTGCTCCAAACAATACCTTCGGGCCAGGTTTGATCGCGCAGATGTGGGCAAGACCGGGTTTTTAACATTCGAGCAATTCCAAAGTTTTGTGAGAATATTAAAGGAACGGACGGATATACATCACATCTGGGAGAGCGTTGTCGAGGACCCGAAGCGGGGAATGCAAGAAGATGAGTTTCGCAAATTCCTCAGAATGGTACAGAAGGAGTCAAGTGAACAAGACGAGCAGCGGGTCTCGGCCGTTTTTCAAAAGCTTGTTAAACGGTCCCGAAATGCGAGTGAGAAGACAGGGGAAGTATTGGAACCTGAACGAATCTCTCTCTTGGGCTTCACCGATTATCTACAATCACCGATATACAATTCTCCGCTAAAGCTACCATCGGATTCAGAGAAATGCCTTGACCGACCTCTAAATGAGTACTTCATTTCGAGTTCTCATAACACATATCTCCTCGAACGACAGGTCGCTGGGGAATCATCAATTGAAGGGTATATTCGAACACTTCAGAGAGGCTGCCGTTGTGTGGAGATTGACTGTTGGGACGGCGATGATGGGAAACCAGTCGTCACTCATGGGCGAACTCTAACTTCGAAAGTGTTATTTTCGGACGTCGTCAAAACCATTGGGAAGTATGCGTTTGTGGCCAGTCAATATCCCGTTATTCTTTCGCTCGAGGTACACTGTGGAGTTGAACAACAGATAGTTATGGCAGAAACCCTCAGGACAATGTTGGGCGACAAACTGGTGATTGCCCCCTTGATTTCAAACTCGATGACTTTGCCCTCACCACAGGAATTGAAGAATAAAATTTTGATCAAGGTCAAAGGCCATGATGATTTGATTTTATTCAGTTCTGAAATGTCCGATACGATGCCTGGGTCATCTTCGATACCCCCAGCAGTGAAAGGCCGAACACACAAGGATCTAGCAGCAGGGGCCACAGCGAGCAGCAGTAACTCTACGGAGGATAGTGATGAGCTAGGGACAACATCAGGCGGGAGTTACCAAAACGACAAACTTCGAAAAGCTCCTCGAACAATTAGTAAGATTGCAAAGGAGCTCGGAGAGCTCGGCGTTTACACCCGAGGACAAAAGTTCAAGAACTTTTCACTGCCTGGTAAGAAACATTCAGAGGGGGTTATTAATGTGCTTCTGATTGATGCTGACCGCCTTCTAGAAAGCAAAAGTTTCAACCATGTATTCTCCCTTGCTGAAAGAACATTCATCAGTCTTTGTAAAGACAAGGAAAAGAAGGCCCAGCTAGAGAAACATAATTTGCGGTATCTCATGAGAGTGTACCCTTCAGGGTGGCGTGTTACGTCTCGGAACTTTGACCCGCTTACATTTTGGCGCCGCGGAGTCCAGATGGTGGCGCTAAACTGGCAAACCTATGACACCGGTGTGCAGTTGAACGACGCTATGTTTGCTTCCATAACCGACCGAGCGGGATACGTCCTCAAGCCCTCAGAGCTACGAAGCAGCAGACTTATTCCAGATCCTACATATCCGGACAACGCTGCCGCAAAATTGGCTCGGAAACTGGTTAGCTTCTCTGTGGAAATTATTTCAGCACAGCAATTGCCCAGAGTCGGGAAAGATCGTGACTGCCTTGATTCATATGTTGAGATAGAGGTCTTTAGCGCAGATGATAAAGCGCGGGGGCTAGTCACGGCGAATGGTGGCATTGATAAGAGTGGCTCCGGGGGAATGTCTGGTCTCGGTGCCCCCCAGAGGCGCAGAACAAAGACGGTAAAAGGAAATCTGTTCGCACCAACTTGGAATGAGCGTCTCACATTTAGCGTTGAGACTCGTTTTGAGAGTTTGGTTTTCCTCCGTTTCGTTGTCTATAATGACGATGGAAATGGAGACAAGACGTTGAAGGCTAGCTACTGTCTGAAGCTAGTCAATGCTGCACAAGGTGAATAGTCCCCTTCGAAAATTGATACCGGTTTACTCATGAGTGTTTAGGATTTCGGCATTTACCTTTGTATGACAACGGCGGGGAGCAGTTTTTGTTTAGTAGTTTATTCGTCAAGATAGACGTCGAGCCTCTTCGGGCAGCTCTCCCAGCCGCTATCAAGCAGTCGACGGTTGATGCACTTAAGTCTGCCGCTAAGAATATGCTTCGAATATCCTCGGACATCCTCCATGGCGGTGCCTCTGGCGACTCACACGGCGCTGGTGAAAAGGAAAGGTAACGTGTTGAGCTGGAAGGGGTGTATGCTTTGTCCAGCGGAGTGCTTCTGCATCATGAGGGTTAGTTCGCGAGACTAGCGACGTGTTTTTCCTTCTCTCTATGGGTGTTTTTTACTTTCTTTCTCACAATATGTATTATGTATATATACCTATTCTCCCTAGAACAGACTAATGACCTTGGGCCTCCTTAATATTTGGTAGCAAAGTCTTGGTAGTCTGAAAGTTGAAAATATACAAGAGCCGAGCACCGAAAATGATCCCTACTCACTTCTACTGGAAGTTAGGGTCAAGCATCTAGAAACGTAATGAATTCGAAATCGGGTAGCTCAAACCGTGGGTCGATTTAAACCTCAAAAATTGCATTGTCTCGCTAAAATACAAATACACAAAAGCTTTGTTAACTAGTCATCTTCACCATCCATCGAAGCAATAAGCCTTTGTATCATCCTCGCCTGCACTCCGACCCTGACGGCGAGCTTATTAGCACCGTCTGTTGTTTCCTGTAGTAAAGTATCTTCCTCTACACTTGTAGCAACCAGGACCTTGGACAACCATGCTTTGTGGCTAACGATCTGTTCACAAGCGGTGTCCAGGGACCGCACCCTGCCCATGACTTCGTCGCCTGGTGATGATCCCATCCTGTCTAGGAGAATCAGGATCGCGGCTAAGTCCGTCACCTCCTCCAAGTGCGACAAAGCAACGTATTCTGGCTTACTGAAATACGTTATTGTCGAAAGGATTTGCCTGTTGAATGAGCGCAGGAACATTGCGATCTCTGGAGCGATACGCTTCTTGAGGGCAAAGAGAACGTTCAGGAGCAGTGGGAGAAACCCCTTGGCCCAAATGTTATGTAGGCGAGGCGTAGTTGTCGGAAGCAATTGCCCAGCTTGAATCTTCATTGCAAGATCGCCTTCGCTCAGGGAGTTGAAAACCGAATTCAAAGCAATCTGTTCAGCAAACACTGGCAGCGTCGACACCTTCACGAGGAACATGATACTGATTTCGCCGTAAATAGGATCAGGAGCAGAATTTGCATCTGTCGGTGTGTCAACCAGCTTTGAAGCCCATGTGAAGAGTATCGTGGCAACCCGAATTGTGCCGTGGTTGGTGATGTGGCTGACGAGGTGCTCATACACTGGCTCTAGCCCATCAAATGAGAGGATTGTTTGCAGGATGCCAATTACGATAAGCATATCCCCGGCGATGGTTGGGGACGAAACCTCGTAGGCAGCGTTGGCTAGAAGCTTGAATGCTCTCGCTACAGCAAGCTCAAAAATCCCAACAAGCAAATAAATCAGTCGGGGAGAGGGTTCCTCTTTAGATCTCAAACACATATTGAGCGTCAAATAAAGGAGCCGAAGAAGATTGCGGGAATTCTCGCTCCCTCCTCTACTAAGGCCTGGTAAGAAATCCGACTCTGCAGCGGCAGCAACATCCCACGTCGTTTCGAGGATCTTAACGAAAGAGTCCCCTTTTTGATTTGGGGTAAGGTTTATGACTCCGAGCCGCCGGAAAAGCGAAAAGGCTAAACCGGTTCGTTTCGTGTTCAACACGGGGGATATAGAGGGAGGCGTAGCCTCGCCGACCGTAGCCTTCAAAGTATCAAGCCCCACTCTTGACAAAGTGGTGAATCCGTCGGCGGTTTGGAAATTTTTATGGCAGGTCAATTCTAGCGCAAGGTTCGACCACATATCAAACAAAAACTATGAGACACCGAATTAGTCTGCATCCTGCGTAGTGGAAATTATTATTGGGATCCCTTACCACTTGTGAGTCAATCAATGCGAGATTGAGATTCACTGCTTCAACGTCGACCTTGAAGCCTGTTCTAACTTCAACGACCTTGTTACTGGCACGGCGTGTTATAATGCTATTCCAGCCACGGTCCCATCTTAAGATGTGATCAGCTAATTCAATGTCATAGAAATAGTTCACGCCATAGCGTCTTTCCCGCATCGAGCTCTTTCGAAAATTTTCAAGGTGGCAGTTAGGCCACTTGTTTTGTAAATTTAGGGAAAGAAGCCCATGCATGCTTGCTTTGTAGCCTCGAATAACTGCGCCATGGTCGATGTAGAACTTAAGCTTGGGGAGAAGGGATGCGAGAAAATCCTTTGTTTTCGGGTCCGAGGATTTATTGGTTCGTATTTGATAAAGGTGCATCGTAAGAATTTGTGCTATGTAAGCTGCGGCGGCTGTTTTGTTGCAGCTTTCCGTAATCGCTAACGGCGTTTTCGCCGAGTAATTGACAACAACCTTCTCGATGTAACTGGTAATTGCTTTGAGGAACTCCGGGTAGTCGGGGAGATTACTAATAATGGGACCCCAGAAGTCTTGCGCGATTGAAACGGCCTGCAGTGTTGATATCAAGAGCGAAGCAGGCAGGGACCCGATGTTCACAAGGATTTCTAATGCCAGAGCTAGCATAGACTTTGCGTGCTTCTGCACCTTCGATGACGTGTCCTGTGTAGGGTTGGGGACCTCAAGATTGTTTCCGGTCACTAATTTGATAGATAGACCCTGTTGTTTATTTGCAATGATGGTGCAGAAGAATTTCCAAATAGAGACCTCAAGTTCCTCGTCACCCAGTCTGCCACCGAGTCTCTGAAGTAACTCGACCAGGTGATTCGCGCCAGACGAGCCTATGTACCCGAGAATTGAAGGTGGTTCTCCCACCCAAAGTTCGGAGCCACTAATGAGACTGTCTAAGACCTCGATGACAGGTCGTCGGTAGCTTTCGTCGACTTCGTAGAGCGCGATTAGGTCCAGAGAACGTTCATAAAGCTTTCCCTCAAGGTAGCTAGGGGGCTTCTTCTGGAGATGTTGCACTTTGAGAGCCGTAGCACTAAACTTTAAGGATGCTGTTACGCTAGCGATCCAATTCAAGATGAAGAGGTTATTTATCGTAGCGTCCAACGTATCAAGGCCTTCGTTGATAGCCAGCAGGAGAGGGTCAGCAGCTTGGGTGCTGGCTGGGTTAAAAAATGTGCTGCAAATCGCCGATGCAGATGAAGCTAGCCCCCCGAATAGACCGTACCCCTCATTTTCGTCGGATGCTACCCCATAAACGGTATTAAGAATCTGAGAAAAGGTCGTACATAGCTTGAAGTTGAGGGTTAGTCGTTGCTCGACGTGAAGGTATTTCCAGGTCGTAAAGCTTTCGAAGATCGAGCACCAGAATCTGGTCCAATCCTGAAGAATCGAGGTTTGCATTTCTTTGCTAATTCCGGACCCTACGCCTGCCCCTGATACTATGCTACCGGGGGATCCGATAGTGCCACTAAAGACCACGCCGGCGATCGCATCGGATAGCAATGCCTCATACATAGAAAATGTCGTCAGCAAGAACGTGTAATCTCCCTGTACTATCTCAACAGACTCCAGGATTTTGCCTAAGAGTCCGCCCCGCCCATTTCTTTCTAGGAGGGATGAGCGACCCAACAGGGGCCAGATCCTTCCAGGAACAATTGATATTAGGGTGATGATAACACGAAGACATGCTGAAGCGAGCTCTACCGACTTGAGAGTGACTGATAGTGGCAAAGAGGCTTCGAATAGGTCCAATATGACACTGATTATGTCACTATTGGGTGCCAGGATGTTACTGGTGCCCTCCAGAAAGCTTGTTGCATTAAATCTGTCGTCAAGTTCCTCTGGGTCAGTTGGTTTATCTCTGTACGACGTTAGAATGTTATCAAAGACCCCCAGGATCTCGATAGCGAGGGAAGGCTCTTGCAAAGTTCCGTCGAGAAGCGTCCTTTCCAGCAGCCGCCCGAGGAACTCGACCCCAGAGTAGCGATAGTCCCAACGAACTACCGGAGGACTAACCCCATTGCTGATAATTTTTCCGAATATACCAGCCGGTAGAACAAAGGCACCGCCGCCACCTTCTCGGCGCCCTTCCACAACCATTAGATCTTCAAGTAGGACGATTTTGCTAGCGTCATTCTCGTCCACTTCTGTACCACGGAAGTTCGGGGGTAAAGCGTAAGTGAAAGACTCCATGTAGTCTTCTAGATATTTGAAACCAAGGTTGTAAGGTTCGTCAACAATCTTCCGCGGCGTAGTGGCATTTAAGATGGCGCAAAGGGGGATGGGTTCGTAGGGAAAACGGGCTCTCGCCACATGGATAGTTCTCTCGATCACCGTCCTATCCGCCCATATACTTCGGGAGAGCGCTACCTCGGGCTTCATAACTTCCTGGCTTACAGAAGGAATGTCTGCTTCGTCCACATCCTCCTCCTCCCCGTCATCAGTGTACTGTTCTTGTGCTTTTTGGAACAATCGCGGTGAGGCTAATTCCGTATGCGTGGCGACGAAGGCTTGTATTGCTCCAATATCCCAGTCGAGTAAATCCATCCCCATCCGCATCAATCCAGCGAGAACGTATCGCATCTTTTCGCCGTCCTCTTCAACCCGAAGTGACCATCCCCCCCCACCTGGTAACCCGTTGACAAGATTTTCGATCGTATTTAAAATATTCGCTTTGAGTGCCTTTTTCGCCAGGTAAAACGCTGGTCCTTCAGCTTGGGTCGATGATGCCATGATATTCGCCATTATTTTGTGAATGCGCTGCAGTGGTGTTCCTAGTTGCTTTGATTCTTTGTTCGGGAACTCGAATTCATCTTCCGGAATGTCGTTGTAGGTCCGTAAAATGATGGCCCATGCCCAGCCCGCAAGAGACGCTGGTAGGTGACATTTTTCTCCGACGTACTCGAGTAAGACTTCGTGGACTAGACTAACCGCTTCTGACTCTTCAAGATACAATGAAACGGATGGGTCTATCTCTTTTGTTAGAGATGAGAAGGTGCCGGCAATCCGCGCATCCAATGAGTCTACTGATAGCATCGCAAAGGATATTATTGCTCCGAGGGGAATTATGGCGTTGAGGAAACTCTGGTGGGTGGTGTTAAACGGTTTGCTCAACTAGAAGATGGGAAGTTAGCGGGTGTTTCACTTAGGGCTAAGGGGAGCAGTTATACAAATTTCAAGTCCGTTAAAAAGGCTGTTGAGCCCATACATTGGTACCAAGCAGACACAATAGTGCCGGATGGAGATATAGGCCCATAGATCACAAGGAAAAGGAATTGGAGGCAGTGGTATACATTTGCCAGGACCTAGTCGAATCATAGTTCCAGTTAGTTAGAGCCGTTTGGGAAAATCTTTCGCCCTCTTCGCCCTCGAACTCATACCTGTCGTTCCCAGTTTTCACGGTCCCGTATTAATTGAACTTGCGACTTCCCTTCCCAAAAAGCCTTAGGGACCTTAGTGGTGCCAATAATCTTGCCGATATCTGTAATGAGTTCTTCAACAAACCCCCCTCTACCGTCCCTTTTACCTTCTCCGATCATTTTCCTGAGGATTTTTTTCGCTGTCACATAAAATGGGGACTTTCGAGCTGCCCTTGGATCGTGGTCCACCACGATCCGCACAAGCGATGTAGCGACCTTGATTTTGTATCGCCTCTCGGAAAAATAAAGCTTCTGCTGGCGCTCCCTTTTTTGAGTTTCCCGGGTTGAGGCACCCGATTCGGTGTTCACCCTGTTAGTAGACTTAGCGAACATCGACATTGAAAGAAGGCCTCGTTGATTGTCGGTGGTATCATTTAACTCAGAAGTAAGGGCAGGGCTCCTCTCTTGGTATTCCAGAATGCAGACCCTTAGTGCCTCCAGCTCATCTAGATCAAGGCTTTTGCTAAGGTGCAAAGCATCCTCTTTTATGTCGGTTATCGGGAGCAAGGTATCAGCTGTGATATTGATCATAGAAGTTTTAGTTTCGAATGCCTGCTTGCTGGTGGCACTGGGCGGAGGAATGGCAGCATATGAGGCGGTCAAAGATGATAGCTGGGGAGACGAGAGTAGCCAGCTTTTTAGATTTCGAACGGCAACAGATGAGCGCGACGGCGTACTCAAACGATGCAAGGCAGACCTCCATGATCTAAGAAGAATAGATGGTCAGCTACACTCTCAAAGATACAGATACAGAAGCTGAATGACGGACAGTAGAGGTGTGTTATTTTTGAGAGCATCTTCGAGCGCAGAGTCAAAGGTTTTGCTGGATAGTTGTCGGGTCGCTGGGGATGCACCGCTGGAAGCCATCTTGGGTGTGATGCCTGAAGATGGAGGTTTCGGAGGTTTCGTTGCAATGGCGTCGAAGGGACCATATGGTAAGCAGCAATTGCGGCCCTGATTTATTCCGGTGAGGGTTGGAGAGGTTGGAGACGCGTGAGGATCGAGGTTTTGGAGCAGAATGAAAGTGAAGGATGGCGTTGGTGGTGGATGGAAAAGGCGGCGGGCAGGGGTCCAAGCCGCGCGCGACAGGCTCGAATTCACCTCACCAAACACCAGACATGTACATGTATGTCCATACGATGTATGGATTGCTACACCGTCCGGTGCCACGATACTCTATCCAACCCTGCTTGACGGAGGCAGGCGGTATGACTTCCCCTCCCCAGTACCGAGAGATAAGACAGAGGGACATGCCACAGAGAGTCAAATATCAATTCGAAGACATGTCGACTCTCCGGTCAGGCGTTTTATCCGGCTTGCGGTCCGAACGGTTTAGCTTTTCCCCATTCTTCAAGCGACCTTCGGTGAGCCTTTGACTCAACTACTTCCTCCAACATCGTCCACCAATTCTTCTTCGCATACACTTCCCTCCGCTCACAGGACGTATGTTCCCAATTCCCTGACATCTAGATATCTGGATGGCAGCTAACCAGGTCAACGCTTAGGTTTCCATAGCTTAACACCCCTCATCATGTCGTCTTTCCAGGCAACTGTTCTCAGTCATGATGACCCACAACCCAAGCTCGCTCATGCCTCGAATCTCATCCTCATCGACAATTACGACTCCTTCACATACAATGTCTCCCAATACCTTGTTCTCGAAGGTGCCACTGTTCAAGTCGTTCGCAACGACCAAACAACCCTAGAGGAACTCATTGCTAGAAATCCAACTCAATTGGTCGTATCGCCTGGGCCCGGTCATCCGCTCACTGACTCTGGAGTCAGCAGCGAGGCTATCCAATACTTTACTGGCAAAATCCCGATCCTCGGAGTTTGTATGGGGCAGTAGGTTCACCGTCTACCACTTCTATTTTGAAGGCTTGTTGTAAGATCGTTCAACCTAACTGACGTTGTTGTGTATGAAGGCAATGCATGTACACCACCTTCGGAGGGACCGTAGCTTCAGCCAACGAAATTCTTCACGGGAAGACCTCCGACATTCTCCATGACCGTATCGGCGTCTACAAGGGTGTTGATCAGTCCATTCCTGTTACCCGATATCATTCCCTCGCCGGTACCTACGAGACCCTACCATCGTGTCTCGAAGTTACTTCTTGGACCGGTGATCGGGGCGTTATAATGGGCGTTCGTCACAAGGAATATGTAGTAGAGGGCGTCCAGTATCACCCGGAAAGCATTTTAACCCTCGCTGGCCGACAATTGTTCAGAAATTTCTTGAAATGGAAAGGAGGGAAATGGTCCGACAACGATCCAGCGTTGACCGGTGACGTCGGGCATAGCAACGCTTACGAAGAATGGAGGAGAACTCATGAAGCCGTCATTGCCGTTACACCATCCGCGCCGTCGATATTAGACAAGATTTACGCAGATAGAAAGCGAAAGGTTGCTGCCCAGAAGCAAATACCGGGCCAACGACCTGAAGATTTGCAACAAATTCTCGAGATGGATATCGCCCCCCCCCTGATAGATTTTGCTCAACGACTAAAAAATTCACCCTACCATCTTGCTTTACTAGCAGAAGTCAAACGAGCTTCACCGTCCAAGGGCATCATCGATATCGGCACCAATGCGGCCGTCCAGGCACGCCGGTACGCTCTCTCGGGTGCAGCAGCCATATCGGTTCTTACTGAACCAGAATGGTTTAAAGGCTCCCTCGAGGATATGAGAAATGCCCGAGCGGCCGTGGATGGTCTAGCAAACCGACCCGTGATCCTACGCAAAGAGTTCATCTTTGATGAATATCAAATTCTCGAAGCTCGTCTTGCAGGAGCAGACACCGTGCTCCTCATCGTGAAGATGCTCTCTGACGATTTGCTCGAGCGACTTTATCAATATTCTTTAAGTTTATCTATGGAACCTCTCGTCGAGGTCAGCAGCGCAGCGGAAATGACAAGAGCACTCAAGCTCAACGCTAAGGTAATCGGTGTCAACAACCGCGACCTCCATTCTTTCAATGTTGACCTTGGAACCACCAGTTCTTTGGTTTCCATGGTTCCGAAGGATACCATTCTCATCGCTCTAAGCGGGATCTCAGAGCGCAAGGATGTAGAAAGATACGAAAAAGACGGTGCCCACGCCGTGTTAGTTGGAGAGAGCCTAATGAGGGCAGGAGAAAACCCCAAGCCGTTCATCGAAAAACTCATGTCCACAGGCTCTCCGAGTACGTCTTCGTCTTTAGAAAAGAAGCTTCTAGTCAAGATATGCGGGACGAGGACCCCAGAGGCCGCTCGGGTTGCGGCGGAACACGGCGCTGATCTTGTCGGGGTAATCCTCGTTGAAGGCTCAAAGAGGTGTATCGATCTCGCGGCAGCATCTCAAATCTCAGAAACTCTACGAAACACGCCAAAGGGCGGTGCTCCGTCGGTAACGCAACAATCGAGTCGCGAGCAAGACACAACTACGGAAGATTTCTTTAAATACCATCTCCGCAATACACTCTCTAATCCAAAGCGAACCTTGCTGGTGGGGGTTTTCCAGAACCAGCCGCTTTCTTACATTCTCCACGCCATCCGTGTGGCCTCACTAGATGTTGTTCAACTCCATGGGCAAGAACCTATTGAATGGGCAACACTAATCCCAGTACCAGTAGTGCATGTCTTCAAACCAGGCCAAGCAGGTCTCGGGACTCGCGGGTATCACGTTGCCCCGTTGTTAGATGCCGGTAGCGGTGGTTCGGGTAATTCTTTAGATATCTCTGAAGTTCAAGCGACTCTGGACGCAGGAGTGCCCGCGATATTGGCTGGTGGGTTGTCACCAGATAATGTGAAGGATCTCGTCAGCGAGCTTGGAGGTTTGGAGGGAAACCTAGGAGGCGTGGACGTCAGCAGCGGTGTCGAAACTGATGGCCAGAAAGACCTTGAGAAGATCAAGAGGTTCATAGCGGAGGCCAGAAGCTGATTTGTTCTCGTTTCAAAATCCTCGAAGCGTCTCTTCTTGTATATACGTTTAATCTAGCTTAAAGTTTAAACTACTGTTTTGCTCAAGAGATACCGGGTACTTCTCTAGATACATCATATCTTATTTTCCAGTGCAACCCGAGGGGGTTGTAAAACAAGCACGATCGGACTAGGGGTCTATATGCGTATATGCTGGTTAGCTTTTACGCACTTTCAAATATGGCGAGCCATACACAGAGCGCCACTAGACTGCGTATTTCGGATCAGGGAGTGTATCCAGAATAATTTATCGCATAGTCCTATACAAAATAAAAATAAAACAGATAATCAACCCCAACTCTCAAAACTTTGGTCTCCGTCAAAGCGAAAAAGGGATATTAAAAGACCACGCTGGCGGGAGAATAATAATAAGAAAGAAAGAATAAAGACGGAAAATCAACGGGAACAGGGAAGGGAAGGCTAAGGAGATTCTGTATGAATATGAGATTATGATGTCTATGTACAAGGGCGTGCGGGTCGGTCATGCGTCGTCGTATCTGCCAAGTCCTGTCGCTTTATGGTTCTAAACGATGGCACCGAAGGCGGGAATCAAGGTCTGGGCGAGCCAGAACGAAAAGACTAATTTGGGACCAGTCATCAGAAGCTTTGGAGTCAGACCCTTGAAGAAGGCCGTAGGACCTAGAAGAATCAAGTTAGCGTTTACATTTTCGTATTGGGCGGATTTAGATCAAATAAGCCCACCTTCGTTCTTGATCATGCTAGCTACGATTCTGAAACCACTTTCCGGATTTTCGAAATTCCTATTTTGAATCCTGGTCTTGATGACGTCGAGGGGTGCGGAGACGATGAGAGACGCAGCAGCACCGGATATCGAGGCGACGAAGTTTTGTCCCCATGTGGCCTTATTGTAGTCCTTCAGATCGAAGAGAAATTCTTTGGCGAATGCACTACCACCAAATAGCTGTAACAGGATCAGTTGAAATGCTACTTTCTCAGTCTTCTAGGTGTTTCAACGTACCGCAAAGCTACCAGGAGCATTTCTAGCAGCGGTCCATCCCCAACCACGATACAAGCCGAAGCCTTCATCTTTGATAATTCTGAACAGACCTCGCCCACGGAAAGCCTCAGGATTTGTCTGGCGCTTGATCTTCAAGACGTCAAGTGGTAGTAGTACGATCTCGCCGATTCCGATCAGACTAAAAACAAAATGGTTAGCAGGGATCATGAAGAGGACCTGAATGGACATAATTATAGCATACCTTCCGGCTGTAGCATACATGATGGCCTTGCCAGTGCCCTTGCCGAATGTCCTGTCGAAAGTATCGCCATGGTGCTTGGAAAGATAGTCTTTCACATAGGGTTGCCCGCCGTACTTGTATATTCTTTGGGAGACCTTGTAACCAGCGGCGTACCCCAAACCTGGGAAGAGGGAGATCAACTTTCGTCCGAAGGAGGCGTTGGCGAAATCCCTGAAGATGATGGTATTGAGCTGTGATGCTGAGGAGACTTTGCCATAGTTGGACATAAGACGTTTGGCAATGGTATCGACCTGTGATTTGAATTGTGAGTTTATTATGCCGCCAGAGGGCGAATAGAGAGAATGCGAATGACATACCGGATGGAAGATAGCCAACTCAGCAATCCCGGCAGTGCCTGTTTCATTCCCAACAATTTTTAGTACCATGCGACTGAAAATATGAGGGCCATCTTAGATTTGCAAGGCCTACCTGATCCGAGAATACGGGCAGTGCCAGACTCCCGTTGAACTTGCGTGGCAGAGGTTCCGGTCGAGTGGAGAATTGGAGACATTGCTAGATTACAATATCAATATTTCGATTCTCTCGAGTATGGAGGTGAGTGTCTGACGGGAATCACAATTGACGAAGCTGATACCGGTCGGTTGACGCTATCGATGTGATATCTCGAGGGAATCAAGATTAAGAACTGCTTGCAATGCAATGCGGTGAAATGAAATCCGGGAATCCAGCTCTAGGGAGAGACGCCTTCTATGAATGAAAAATAATAACAAGAAGCCCAATTGCGGTATCAGTAAGGAAGCAGCAGTATATAAAGAAACCGAGTCTGATCAATGCAATGGAGGGGTGCAGAACAGNTTCTTCCTCCCTCTGCTGCGCGATCAGATGCAATGCGATTGGGCCAATTTTTTTTCCCGTTTCCTTTCAAGGGCATTTCCCAGTCGAGAGCGGTTGGTGGTGCGGAATCGGCTGGCGGCTGCTCACGGCAGGTTTAGCCGGCACATCCACGCTTGC
This sequence comes from Arthrobotrys sinensis, assembly GCA_036971225.1. Lineage (NCBI taxonomy): Eukaryota > Fungi > Ascomycota > Orbiliomycetes > Orbiliales > Orbiliaceae > Arthrobotrys > Arthrobotrys sinensis. Next base: position 2,053,494 of record JAJTTV010000007.1, on the reverse strand, counting down.
AAACACCTCCACACATTTACATACTTCCTCGTCTCCCTCTCCATCACTACCATCCATCTGTCCCTTTGTCTCTTTCTCCACCATTCCCGTACATCTCCACACCGCTTCAATATCTGAAGTCTTCACCCTAATCACTCCCGCGTCTGAGGCCCTAACATACACTTATCGCGCGTCCTGCCCCGGGAGTTTGCCTTGCTAACTTTGACAGGATCCGACAAAGCGTCATTGCTCTCCCCCATCAACCCGCCAGTACGATACCCATTCCTTCCCATTGTCGTTAGCCAACAGGATACCGTACTGATTTCATCTTATCTAGGGGATATCCTTCTCTGTAACATCATCCCTTTCTCGCTTTGCCGGAAGGTTCGACCAAGAAACGACAGATAGGCAGGCTATCTGAAAGCTGATCAGGCACCAGATATATCCACTGGATATACTCTCCCGGGAATATCAAATACTCGGGTTTATTAACCGTGCACGCCCTTCCAAAAGAGACCGGCTGCAGCCCCTGTCGCGTCTTGAATCGCTTTTTTCTTTCCTTTTCCTTTTTTTTTTGGTGGTTTCTCCAAGGGACATTAAATTATCGTTGAGGTCGTAGCTACATTGCCGTAAGGGAAAGGGAAACCACCGGGAGTCTTCGAAGCAGTCGCTGTGTGCGGTTGCCGTCCCGGTTTGTCTAAGGTGGAAGTGTGTTCTTTCGTAGTGGCGTATTGGACTCTCGATACATTAGATAGTAACTTTCTTATATGTCTCCAATAACATCGTATCTTCCGCCTTCTGCTATCTGAAAGACTAATCAGTGAGCTGCCTCTTGCCATCGCACGCGAAAAGGCTATAAGGGAAGAAGTCGAGAAAGAGGAGGCTGTCCGGAGATCCCAAAGAGAGAAAGAGAGAAAGAAAGAAATAGAAACAGAGAAAGAGGAAAAGAAAAAGAAGAAAGAAAGAAAGAAAGAAAGAAAGAAAGAAAAGACGAAATATTGCTGACAACTAGTCATATTAACTGCAAAACAGCAGCAGCGGAGAAGACACAGACTGACAGCTGGAAAGGTAGCGCAAAAGGAAAATAAACGGCCCTTTGAAGACCTGCGGGAATCGCGAGACTCGCTGGCAATATTCAAAACCCACCTCGCCATCTTCTCAGCAAACAGTATACGCCATCCCTTAGCATCCGTCGCCCGCAAGAGAGCGTCGGGGGTCCTTGTTTAATCCACAACTTGTTCTTGCATTCGTGATACTGCCAAAAGACGACAAACTCAAAAGCGATTAAGGCTACCCCCTCTAGACCTCTCTCATAAGTCTACTGATAATGTCTTTTAACGACGATGTTCCCTCTCCGGAGGATCTTGCTGAGGACTATAGGTCCTCTCTCGAGGACTTGTCCGTCAATTCGAGATGGGAGATTACTAATCTCACCGTCATTGCTAAAGAGAACATTCATGCCGCCCAAGCCATATCTAAAGTGATCGAGGAGCATATTCAAAAGGTAAGTTTTACAGACGCTTTTTATTTATCCAAGCGATTTGTCATAGAATTACTCCTAACCATTGTCATAAACCCTCAGACATCCCCATTGCGCAAGTTACCCGCTCTGTATCTCCTAGACTCGATCGCAAAGAATGTTGGGACACCTTACACCTTATTCTTCGGACGGAATCTGTATAGGACATTCATGGATGCGTACAGCCTTGTGGAGAGTCCCGTCCGCCGGAAACTTGAAGAAATGCTGCAGACATGGAAGCAGCCCGTTCCTGGCTCGACATCTTCCAATCCATTGTTCCCCGCAGAGATGACGAGGAAAATAGACAATGCATTGATCAAAGCAAGAACTGCTGCAGTTCAACAGCAGCAGAAGCAAATGAAGCAGGATAATGCTAGGTTTGGAATTGGACAACCGCCCGGCGCCGCCACTGCAAACCCCGGTCCATATCGCTCTACCCCGACACCCCCCACAAATGGCCACGGGCAGACGGGCCCGTACAATCCTCCACCGTCTCAGAATATCGATGGGAGGGTAGAACAACCGGCGAATAAAGCAACTGTAAGTTTATTGGCTTCGTCGAATCAAAGAGGTCATTGGAAGCTAATTCTTACACACAACCCCAGCCCCTAGCCCCTCAAGATCCAGCATCACTCCATGGGACACAGCACCCTAATTATCAACAACTAGCTGCGCAGTTAGGTCTCGCTGCTCCCAATTTGCTAGCGAATATTCCTACCACCGATGCTCTGTTAAACGATATCCGACCTCTCATTGCGACTACCCAGACGAGGTTTGCTGAGAACCCATGGGACGCTGAGATTCAAAAGAGACTCAAGGCATTGCTCGATCTCCAGACGATTCTTAGCACTCAGCAGCTACCAACAGACCAACTCTCCCAGATCCGAGACCAGCTTTCTAGGATCGCAATCTCAGTACATGTGCCCGCTCCAACTGCCCCACAGGCACATATACTTACAGCTCTCCAGCCGGGGCCACCACCCCCTCCAGTGCTCAACCCAAGTCAAGGCCCCAACTTGGCGAGTCTTTTAACCCAATTTTCTGGTACTCAGGTCGCAGTTGTCAATAACGCTCGGAACTCCTCGAACATCCCCGGATCTACTCCTCCCGCAACAAAGAACCTATTTGAGTCTCTCATATCCGCGGGTTTGCTAAAACCTAACTCAACTCCACCGTCGTCGTCGGGGACAAAACCGAACACGCCTCTGAATGCGAGTTATTTGATAGGTGGATTAACAAAGGCGCCCACTCCAACTGCAATTCCGACGGGGCAAGGATTCAGCGTACATTGGGAAACATTGGGTGTAGAACTCAATTCCGCCTCACTTAAAACGTAAGTACAAATATAAACTTCGGCTGGTCATCACAGCACTAACTATCGGGGATAACCATAGGCCTCGGCCACAGTTTGTCTCGATTTTGAATGATAGCCTCCCGAACAAGTGTGGGTCCTGCGCCCGGCGCTTCACTAACAACGAACAAGGAAAGAAAGACAAGGCGGCTCATCTGGATTGGCATTTCCGTGTCCACCAGAGAATAGCTGACAGTTCCAAGCATGCACAGTTTAGGAGTTGGTACGTTGGCGAGGAGGTAAGATGCGAAAATTTTGAAAGTCCAGTATTAAGAAAGTCATATACCTAATAAGTGTTATTCGGTAGGAATGGATCAAGTTTCGAGAAGATGAGGATGACTCCAATGCAACGGTAGCCGGACAATCTCACCAGGGAACAGATCTTGACACATCAACTCAGGAAGCCAGCAGCCAGAACTACATTCCTGCACCCAATGATGCGGCGCTCTCTAATCTGACTTGCCCTGTGTGCAAGGAAAAATTTAATACTATATGGCATCCTGACGCGGAAGACTGGGTCCTCATGGATGCAATACAATCCGGGGGGCGCATATACCATGCTAGTTGTTTTGCAGAAATTTCCAAAGAAACTGTCGGGACAGCTAGTCGAGGTTCGACGCCGGATAACTCTGTTAGCAAGGGGAAACGGAAAGCGGACGTATGTAACCCATATCCAAATGTTCGGTCTTATCGCACAAACTAACCTTTTGTATAGCAAGATCTAGCATCAATTATCAGCAAAATCAACAAAAAGGAGAAGTAAATTTTCGCGAGGGAGAATGACTTTTAACGACGGAAATGTCGACAACCTCAGCATAACACAACCGGCGCCAACTAGTGAGCCGCATTGGCTCTTCTTCTTCTTTTTTTTTTCTTTCTCCCTTCGACATTCAATCTTGCGTTTTAGCATTGCATTAGGTTAAGTGATCTTTCATGACAAAAAAAAAAATTACAGCACCCTTATTCGATGGGTGGCCGTCTAACAACACTGGATATCAAAATGGTTTAGCTTTTTTTTTCCGGTTTCCATTCACACGACTATTCACTTTTCCATGTTTATAATTTTTTCCAGCGATTTACGAACTGGCAGTTGTGGCTTTCGCGATGTATACTAGAGAGATGGTAGGTAGCTACCAAATGACGGGAACCGCATTCTTCGGTCCCTATCTACGACAAATTAATGAACTGTTCGAGGATTCCAAGTTCGATAAATTTTTTTTGTTAAAAGACGGATTGTATTCGACTGAGCCTTTCAACCAATGAGATTCCATGTTATCTAAGGCGGTGGGACTATTCTGCAAATACGAGCGCGCTTGAACCAATGCAGTAACGTACAATTGCAAAAAGCGCCGCGACTTGTATGTACTTGTTTTTAAGAAAAGTATGTATAGAGAAAGTGATTAGAAAAGTCCTGTCTGACAACCCTTTGCCAATATTTTTTTACAGAGAGATAAAAGTATTTCATACAAACGAACAAGATGAAATGGCCATGTAGAAAAAAGTCATCACATCGTCCTTTCATGATACACATCCTGAGAGGGGTCGCCCGGCGGAATTTCCTCCGATTTCCTCTTCCTCTACTTAGGCGAGATGCCGACCTGGCTCAATATCGGGCTCTTCGATTTTTCATCGTTAAAGATGCCAAGGAGTGTTTTCCAAACGGTAGCCGGGGGTTGCGATGCATCGACGCCGGTCCAGATTCCCTTCTTCTTGTAATAGTCGACTACTGGCGCCGTCTGGGCGTGGTAGGTTCCCAATCTCTTCTTCAGGGTCTCTTCATTGTCGTCGGAACGCTGTATTAAGGGTTCGCCGGTGACGTCATCGGTCATAGCAACCTTTGGAGGGTTGAAGATTTTGTGGTAGGAGCGGCCGGAAGCCGGGTGGACGAGACGGCCAGTGATACGGGCGACTAATAAAGCGTCATCGATTTCGAGCTGTACGGCGTGGTTGAGCTTCTCTTTGCGGTCCTCGAGCATCTGGTCGAGACGTTCGGCCTGTGGTACTGTGCGCGGGAAGCCGTCCAGGATGAATCTAGAAATGGGTATTTCAGCTATTTTCTATTCTCCGACAGCCTGAACTATGTGGTGAAGGAGAGGATATAGAACGAACCCTGATTTGCATTCCTCGTTGTTCTCCAGTTCGTTCTTGATCATGTTGACCATGATCTCGTCGCTGACGAGACCGCCGGCATCCATAATCTTTTTTGCTTCTTTCCCGAGCGGTGTCTTCTTTGCGACCTGCGAGCGCAACATGTCGCCGGTGGCCTGGAAGTGGTAGTATAATTCATCAGTTCCGATGTCCCTTCTAAATTCATGTTCTATATTTCCGAATCCGGTAGAATCAAAGGAAGATGAAGAAAGAAGCGTACCAGGTGGCAGATGCAGTATTTGTCCTTAATCCTCGGTGCCTGGGTTCCCTTTCCTGTAATGGCGGAAATTCATTTTGTAAGCCCCACTATCGCTGTGTATTCCCGACCCCCCGTCCCAATGATCTTCCCCGCCGTGTCCGTTGATACCGGGCCGGTGTTTTTATTTTATTTTATTTTAAAAATGGTATATACGATTTTTCTTAATGTTTCGCGAAGGTATGGTTATAATTGTCCCTTACCGGCTCCAGGAGGACCCATCAGGATCATTCGTAGTTGTTCGGTAGGCGACAAGGTCTGGCCGCCTTCCAGCTGTGTTATCCGCTGTTCCAGGCCGGCTACCAGCTGTTTCAGGTAGCTTACTTCGTCACTTGTTGGCGGCATTTTGTTGGGGTATGGAGAGGATTGTGAAGTAGGTGGCGGTTGTTGGTGGTTGCGGTTGTGGTAGTGGAAGTGGTCGTTTGAGAGAGTGCGAAAGACAGGGAGACTGAGAATGGAGGTTTAATTAGCATCGTGGGGAATATACTCGGCTCATTCCAGACCGAGAGAAAATTTTCAAAGCAGCTGATGAAGAGGGATAGAGAGGGATAGGAAGAAGGCGCGCTTACAGGTCAGATGCAGATTCCAAGAAAGGGAATGTCAATAGCAATAATAACAGGAGGGATGCCTTTGTGGTAGGAGTAGCAGTAGCAGTATGTAGTTATGTATGTGGCAGTAGCAGCAGCAGCGGTGGGGGAAAATATGGTGGTGTCCACAGAAAATTTGTTAACTGACGACAAAAACAACGAAACGGAGTTTAAACAGCGCTCAAAACTCACAGAATAGGGATGGAAAGGATGCGGAAGTCTAAGTGGAAATTTAGATAAATGGGGAGTACAGTAGAGTAGAGTATAGTATAGTATAGTATAGTATAAGCAGCAGAGGGTGTTCACACGGGCCAGCTGGGCTGTATATATTATATATCTTTTATACTAGCCATGGCCAGACCAGCCGGCCAGAACTTAGGCCAGGACGTGACTGACGGAGCTCACGCGGGAAGGCCACCAGCCAGTATCCAATTTCCGATTTCTCTCTCTCTCTCTCTCTTTGACACTGCAGGTACACCAATAAGTACGCATACATTACATATGGAAGCGGTAGCGCGGTGCATGCCGCATCGGTCCTTTTTGAATAAGGGTTTCGACATTTCCAGATACGAAGCCGAGAATGATATCATGAATATGGGCATCCTCGGGCCAGCCAGGTCTTCTGGTGAAGCCGGAGCAAAGGAGCTCGTCACAGGAGCCGACAAGTATGCGCGACGGAGAGCCGGAAGCCGTGGGGTGGCTACCGCCTGCCCGTAGCTTTAGCTTCTTCTTCTTCTTCTTCTTCTACTTAAACTGCCTTGTCCTCCTCCTTCCTCCTTGCTCCGCTCCTTAGCTTCTTAGTCGGTTAGACTGATATCTCTGTCGATGAGGCTTAATTCGTAGCGGGCTCTATATTTACTATTTTATGTTGGGAAGCCAGGCCCGGCTGGATTCGAAGGTTCGGTTGTTTGTTCAACACGCATCGATGGAAGACATATCGATATCTGTATTTAAGTACCTACTTACTTATACGCTTAAGGGGATATGGTGTTATTCTTTCTATAATTTATATTGAGAAGAGAAGAGCAGAGAAGAGAGGGGAAGGGAAGAGAGGGGAGCAGGCTGCGTTGGCGGTGTGGTGTTTTACTTTATATTCTTTCTCTTAACCGTCTACTTGAACGAACTACAGTTACAATCACTTACTTCGTAGTTAACCACTTACTTATTGATCCAATCAACTACACAGTCCTCCAAATTGCAAAGAGGCATGGCTACCGTGCCCTTCCTGATATCAAAGTGAGATCATGCCTGCTACCATCAATAATAGAATAGAATATACTAACCGTAGTTAAACTCTACCAGAGTCGGCGATCCGATTTTCGCCGCCTTCATAGGCTCGACCGCCGCCTTCCTCAGGATCAGGAGAGAAGAGAAAGACAAAGGCCTCCCTCTAAACCAGCTCTGGCCAACCCTTCAAAGGTTTGTTTGCTGCATCCTATTCACACAAGTGTACAAGTGCGCTGGCTGACCTGCATCCATCCATTCCATCAGGCGCGCCGGCTTGATCTTTGCATAGGAAAAAAAAAAAAAAAAAGACCACGAGCCGGCTTATCGACCACGGACGTTTCAGCTTCAGCCGAATCCGGCCCTGGGGAATCTCCCGCTCGATGTAACTAGATCTCCAATTGTCTAGAATTAGTGGATTGATTGCCTACATCTTCAGTTCTACACTTCGAGACTGTCATGATGGATGATTTAAGTGTATATAAAATAATACAATAGGAAAAGTGAATGTGAAGAATGAACCTCGGCTGTTTCGTGGCCCAGCCTACTCTCCTTCCCCTTTCCTTTCCTTTCCTTTCCTTTCCCTGTTTCGACAACTTGCGCCAGCCTTCTTCCTCCCTCTCAAACCTCCTCCCTCCATCTTCAATACATAATACCAATCATCATATCACCACCACCCCTCAAAAAAGAAACGCCTCCCTGGCCCAAATCTATACCCTGCTTTACTTCCCCGCGTCGTTATCCTTTTCTCCGCATTTCCATCGATCGTAGACACACATCATTTCCGTAGACGTATACCCACCCGACAACCGACCGCATACCGAACCGGCTGGTGTTGTTTACCTCTCGCGTCGCTTACGTCAAACAAACCACCCACTACTACAACCGCAATCGCCACTATGGAAGAGCACACACGACCTGATCATTCCGACAGCGCCTTAAGCCTCCCCAGGAAATGGCTTGCTCTGTACGAGGACTTCGTCACAAAGAATGCCGGCGCCGTATCGCAGATTGAATCCTCGCTTCGGTCCCTAACATACATCGTGCCTGGTATGGAGACCTCACTTGCAAATCCCTGATCCGGCGACAAGATACTAATTTAGCGCGTTTAATGGCTCTACAGCTCGATTTAAGGATGCTGAGATTGCATCGGAGTCTAGTAAGCGCTCTCCCTTCACCTTTCAATATCAATACTTTTGGCCATAGTCTAACATCAAATGCAGTTCACAGCGGAATTCAACTGCTATCGCTATACCATGATTCGCTGCTTTCGAAAGCCATGAAGGCTCTCCCTGCCTCGATTCAAAGACCCCCTCAGACCCCTCATGCTCGCTACACAAAATTCTGGACCCAGAAGAGTTCGGCCTACAAGAACATCGCATTGATGGTTACCATGATCCAGTATACCGAATTATTATGGGAAATGGCAGCGAGGAGAAAGGGCCAGAAGATCAGGTGGAGGGTAGTCGTAATTCTGGAAGCGATCAAGGCAGTCTGTCGTTTGCTGCTGCTTCACCTTACGAAATCAAGACCGATAGTCAGCCCTCCTCTTCCAGAACGTGAGGTTGATCCGGCACAACTGGAGGATGCGGAGGCCATTGGCAGTCCTCCACCGGAACCAGAATCGTGGACGATGCCGAGAACAGGACAGAGACTACCATCCATCCCTGCGACTGATATTCCGAACTTCCTTCTAACTAAGGTCTTGACGGCTGAGGATATCAAACCGCCAGCACAGCTTTTGCACAGGCTGAAGGGAACCGGAATGATTGCTGAGATTCTCTGGGTCATTAGACCTGTACTATACGCCATGGCAATGCAGAAGTGGCGACACGACAAGAAGAGCTGGAGGCCATGGTTGATCGGCTTCGGACTCGAGTATGCCGCTCGCCAACTAGCTAAGAGGGATATGTCCGAGACAATCCCTGGTGGCCTCAGGGGCCTTACTGGCCTTGAGAAGGAAGAACTCAAGCGACGAGCCATGTCAATGGGATGGTGGGCTCTTCGCGGTGCTGCATACGAGAACATCACAAGGTAACGTAACCCTCAAATCATTCCCAACTTAGCACCAGTCTCTCTAACATTGCACCAAACTCCAGAGCGTGGTTCACCTATGTCGCCGGAAAGCTCCAAGACAAACCACTCCTCGGCCTTCTCGGCGGTCTCATTCAGGATTACCAATACCTTTGGGACAACTATTATTTCTCGAGTATGTGATTAATAAACTATATATATTCAAGAAACACCGTACCACACCTTTTCTTCTTCTTTTCCTCTTCCCTCACTATTCTGTCACGCGTCATGACGGGAGACTGATTCGAAATTTCTTTTCTTTTTTCTCTTTTCCCTTTGTGACACAGCTGCGACTTAATAATCCTTTCTCGATTCTCATCCGCCGGACGGGAGCAAATCCAACCAACAACCACTTCCTTCTACTCTCTTACGATCTTGCTTTTCCAGCCAAAAACTTTCAGAGCGATTCTTAGTTACACGGTATAGGGTAATTTCGGCACTTCCTTCCTCGCTTTCCTAATGTCTATCTTGTGGGCGCTTTGTTATCATGTATATTATTATTATTATGTTGGGATTACATATTTCAGAGCGACACTCTTCATGCTTTTTTTTTNAATAATTTATACTGGAACACCCCTTTCCGAATACCGAAGAGAAGTTTAGGGCTTGGGCGAAGCGAGCATAATGTGCTTAGATTGAGAATTGTAGAGAGGTGTATATGTATATACAATCGGGGAGACGCTGAAACTGTACATGACCTATACCTACCACGAGCCACTTTCGAACCTCCCTTGAGTCTGCCTACAGCCAATGAGAAACCTTTGCAACAATTTCAACACATACAGTACAACGTAACCAATCTAAAGATGAATCGAAATTGGGTACCCAGAAAACTTCGCCCGGAGGACTGGTCACCAGGATACTCAGCTTTGCACATATACAAGAAGGTAAAAGGATGCCAATAAAAGTCCCAAGGGCATGGCCATGTTGTGCCAAATCCAAATAAGCCTCCCCCAGTAATCCTTAGCAGCCGTACGATAAGATCAACGACCACCCTAGAAACCGCAGATTGATCAATCGATATCGGTTTGTCTGTACGGCTTAAAAATTTTTTTGGTTATCTTTCAACTATCTAATGACGTGCCCACAAATCACATCCAAAAGGGGGAGGTGAGAGAAATTGCACGTTATAATATCAAGCATCATAAGATCACCGCCCCACCCTTCAGAAGAGAACCGTTGTATACACAACCCGTTTCGGTACAAATTACCTTCTCGAATCTTTCACAATCTCGATAACTGTTTGCATAATTTTTTTTTTTTTTTTTTCGCCCCTAACAAAGTGGGGCCTTGCCTTGGAACTGTGGGTCCAGTATGCAGGCGAATCGAGATCGTCTACAAACCTGTTTGGCTTGCTCGCCTATCAAACCTGTAGCCTACTGTAGGCTAAGTTGCGAAATCCTCGGCATTCGGGTACCCCTAGGCGTGTATGTTGAGTGCAGCAGTTATTATCACAGGGCTCAGGGAGCACCCTCAGTTGCTTCCGATTCAAGCTTTTTGCGTCCGATAGAGATCTATTCAAATTGTATTTACGAAGGCACAATGTGATTTATTTTTTTACTTATTTGTATTTATCATTACCACTACAAAAGAGAAACATCATCGCACTATGGGGGTTTAAAGCACTATGGGGGCGAGGGAAGGGACAGTTGCTTCTCTCCTTCGTAGGTTAGGTTAGGTAGGTAGGTAGGGGATGGTGTGATCTTTTTGCAAAACGCACCTCTTTTCATTCTTCCATTCCATGACAATTTCAAGAAACGAGAGAACGTGTGAATATTCCTTCTATACAAGAAAAGAAAAGACACAGGAACGAGAAGCTTTGCTGGCTTGTTGATTACACACCATAATGGCAAAAGAGGGAACAAACAATCACTTCTCCACCATATAATGAGAAGCCACTTGTGCGAACAATTACTATTAATACAGGAAACGCCAACACGATCTATAAAAGAGGCTTTTACGCGTTCTTCTCGTGTTGTGTCGAGACACGTTGCATGGAGACGACTAAATAGATACGTTAGCATGTGACCGTTCATGTTGGTATATGTAAAATGTAAAAACTTACCGAAATCTTCCAAACTCCTCTGCTTCTGCTTCTGTTTGGGCGACTTGCCATGCATGAGGTTGTCGAATCCAGCTGAGCCCTGGAGCAAGTAGTAGACACCACCCATGACGCAGAAGATACCGAAGGAGAAAATCCAGATACGGACGACGGCGACGATGGAAGTGCGGGAGTGCTCGAACCAACCAAAGATGGTGAAGAGAGTAGCAATGATGTCGACAAGCAAGATGGCACCGCTCAATTCCCAGGATGGAATAGAAGACCAGAATGGACCGTTGGCACGGGTGATGAAGATGAGCCAGTTCTCAGTCAAGGAGATTTCCAAGAAGAGGACCGCGTCGCGGTTACCGAAGTTCTGGACAATACCTCCGAAGTTGTTACCGCCAGGGGTGCCGTCATTATGCGCAAGCATAGTAGTGAGAGTAATCCAGGTACCAATGGCAAGGACGACACCGAGGAGGACGGACATACCCCAGAGCTTGGGCAAGTTCCACTTGACTGGAGTCTTGGAGAATGGAGCATTATCGTAGGCGATGGCCAAGGTGGCAATATCGGCGAAGATGGCAATGAAGACGACGAGGTTAAGGTTGAGAGACTCGTTCAAGATGGCGATCCAGAGACCCAAGAAGATTTCCAAGTGAAGGGACAAGGCGATACGGTAGACAACGTAGGCGTACATGCGATGGAAAATTTGACGGGAAGTCTTGAGAGCATCGATGATAGCAGAGAGACCAGGGGCCAAGAAGACGATATCGGCGGCAGAACGGGCAGCATCAGAGGCACCCTCGACGGCAATACCAGTATCGGCTTTCTTGAGGGAAGGAGCATCGTTGACACCATCACCAGTCATAGCAACAAGGTAACCACGCTGTTGGAGAATCTCGACGACGTTGTACTTGTGTTGGGGGAAAACCTCAGCGAAACCATCGGCAGCCTCGACGAAATCGTAGACCTCAGAGCCAGGCATTTCACCGCCACCACCGAGACCGAGACGTTCAGCGTTGTAGACATTGGTTCCGAGACCGAGTTGGCGAGAAGTTTCACGAGCAATACCGACGGCGTCACCAGTCAACATCTTGATGGAGAGACCAAGAGTCTTGGCTTCATTGATAGTACGGGCAGTATCGTGACGTGGGGGATCAGAGCAAGGCATGATACCGAGGATTTCCCAGTGACCTTCGCCACGCTTGCGAGCAACACCGAGAGAACGGAAACCACGAGTAGCGAATTCGGCGACCTTGTTCTTGTAGTCCATAGCGATTTCCTCTGGGATGGGGTGGTCCTCCTCGACAGTGCGAAGGACGAAGAGAGGGGCACCCTTGACGCAGATTATGCGTTCACCTTGGGGAGATTCGACAACGGCGGTAACCTTCTTGGAGACGGGATCGAAGGGGTGGAATTGCAAGACCTTGTAGCGAGAGAGGACAGACTTGGCACGTGGGTAGAACTTAAGAGACTTCAAGAAGGCCTTGTCGATAGCGTCGAGACCCTTCTTCTTGCGAGAGGCAGCCAAGCAGGCAGTAAGCATGAGATCATCAGGCTCGACACCCTCAACGGTGTAGGGTTCAGCGAGGGAGAGCTTGTTCTTGGTCAAGGTACCGGTCTTGTCAGAGCAGAGGATTTCGACACCGGCGAGGGATTCAATGGCAGAGAGCTTCTGGACGATGGCCTTCTTCTTGGCGAGGTAGGCGGCACCGACGGCCATGGTGGTGGTAACGACAGCTGGAAGACCGACTGGGACACCGATGATAGTGATAGCGAGGGTAAATTCCAAGATGTGAACAATTGGGTTAGAGCGGTAGAAAGAGGCGACCCAGACGACGAGAAGGGTGAAGATGACGAGAATCAACAAAACAGTACCGATTCCGTTCAAGACCTCAGTGAAGTGACCAGTACCGGCGGAGGCACGAGAGACGAGCGCAGCGGCACGACCGACGAAGGTGTTGTCACCAGTGGCGGTAACGACCATGAAGGCTTCACCACGCTTGATCGAGGACGAGGCATACATGTTGTCACCCTTGTGCTTGTCGACGGCAAGAGATTCACCGGTGATGGCGGACTGATCGACTTGGAGGAAGGCATCTTCGGTAACAATGCGACCATCGGCTGGGACAATGGTACCTTCTTCAATTTGGAGGATATCGCCGGGAACGACCTGAGGGGCTTCGATTTCAAAGAGACGACCGTCACGGAGGACGACAGCCTTGAGGGCAAGAGTCTTCTTCAATTCGTCGACGATAGAACCAGCCTGGAATTCCTGGAAGAAACCGACGCAGGCGTTGAGGAGCAAGAGACCGCAGATAACACCGAAATCGACCCAGTCCTCAAGACCGGCAGCGAGAATAGCCGCAGCCTGATTGGTTGAAAGGAGATGCAAGTTAGCCTTGGCTGTGTCACCTAAGGGTCAAACAAGCTCTTTTTAGAGCCGACCGAGACCCGAAGCGATGTGATAGGGTAGAATAGAAAAGAAACTCACCTCCATGACGAACTGGATGGGACCGACAAAGTACATGAAAAACTTCAAGACGAGATTTTCCTTCTCCTCCTTCATCTGATTGAGACCATATCGCTTCCTTCGTTGATCGACCTCGGCGGATGTCAAACCAGTACGGGTGTCCGTCTTAAGGAGGTCCTCAGGAACGGGACGAGCACTGGCACCGACCTCGGCCTCTTCATCCTCCTCGATCTGATGTTCATCTTCAGACTCGAGGTCATCAATCAAAGCGTCGATGTCTTCGATTTCCTCGTCGTCATCATCGAGTGGTACGCCTTCCGGCTTCTCAGCAGTTGGAGCCTGCTTTTCGGGATCAAGAGCTCCACTTGGGATGGAGTGCTTGAGGTGGTCCGGCTCTTGCGAGCCAGCACCTGTTGCTTGAGGAGCCGACATCGTGTTTTATCCGTCCGTAGACTAAAAGTCCACTGTAAGAAAGCAAGAGAGAGATGTTAGAATTCCCTGTATCAAGGTTGGATAATTTTTTTATATGGGGATGTGTTGCTAGGGTAGGCAGGCAGGGAGGCAGGGAGGCAGGCAAGGAGCAAGGAGTGAATGGATGAAAGAATGAAAGAGAAAATATTAATCAAGCATTCAAACAAAGCCAGGCCGGTGAGGAATGACTGTGGATTGCAAGGATGATGACGTTGATGATGAGTAGCAATGGTGACGGTGATGATGGTAATTGTGAAGGGGGGGAGAGGCAGAGGGAGAGAGGGTAGACGTCGACGGGTATAATAATAACAACAATTTGCGGGAGAATGGCAATGTGCCGTCGAGAATGGCAGCAACGATCGATCAATCAATCAAATCAAATCGATCAATCAATCACCCACCACATGCCAGACTCTCGTTTGTCTTTTCTCTTTGTCTTTCCCTCAGCCTGACTGGACTGGACTTGAGCGTGGACTTGAAGAGCCGGAAACGAGCGGGAATTAAATTCCATCTCGTTCTCGTTCTCGTTCGTCTTCTCGCTGTTAACCGCGCTTTTGCTCTCCATGCTTTTCGCCGGTTTCGCGAAAGAGAGAAATAACAAGTTCAGAGAGGACGACGCCGCCAAGGCTCGGAATACCCTCTACGCAATTCCCCTTCGACGCGCAGAGGAATGGTGAGCGATGAGCCGGTCTTCCATTAGTCTGTTTCCGATCGGAGAATGACTAGGCAAGGTACGGCATGGCCTTGGGCAGATGCACACTTGTCTCCGTGGGAGGAAGGGCAGCCAGCCCAGCCTTATTCACCACTGCATGACAACGCTCGTGCGTGAAGAGCGCTTGAATCCAAGGTTCCGAGGATTGAGTATCCTTTTGATCCCTCAAATTTTCAAGTGCAAGTCAAGTCAAGTGGGCGTTGCAGGCATGTGTAATGTACTCTTGCTCACATGATGGAGGGTAAGGGTACATAATGCAATGGCTGGGAGGGTGTGTCTCTTTTTTTGTTTTTTTTTTTTTTTTTTTCCGCTTTTCATTTTTTGCTTTGCTGCAAGATGACGGCGGTGACAAACGGAAACAAGGCCGATGGCAGCCATCCCAATGGATTGCGCTAAAACACGTCTTCCACCACTCGCTTCTTATCAATCGACGAGAGAGAAAACCAGAGAACAAGAGAGGTCATGCAAGACAAGGCTCAACCACCACAAAAGGCCGAATTATCGATAAACCGAGAAGGACCAAGCCGTTTTTTTTTTTTGCGTGTGCGCACGAACCGGCCCTTCTCGGTACCGCTTCAGCGAAATGACGATGGCGAAAGAGTGTTTCTTGAACCCTGGAAGGTTTTCCCATTTCCTCCAATCAAATTGAACGAGAGTAGTGTCTGATAGTGCAATGCCAATGTGCCTTGTCGCCATTCTTCCACCATCAATTGCGCGGTGATAAGGGCTGATAGCCTTTCTTTTGTCGGAAATGGCACGCTCGGATGCCAATTGAGAGTGTATGTGTGTGTATGTGTGTATAGATACGTGTGATTAAAAGCTTACCTTAGACTAAAGACTGATCACCGTAGTTGGAGTATTTTGGATGAGGGTGAGAAGA
Source organism: Arthrobotrys sinensis (assembly GCA_036971225.1). Classification (NCBI taxonomy): domain Eukaryota; kingdom Fungi; phylum Ascomycota; class Orbiliomycetes; order Orbiliales; family Orbiliaceae; genus Arthrobotrys; species Arthrobotrys sinensis. Next base: position 2,037,777 of record JAJTTV010000007.1, on the reverse strand, counting down.
GGATGAAGAGAAGGATGAGGAGGGAAGGGGAGGAGAGAAGGATGAAGAGAGAAGAGGAGAAGGAATTGGGGAGTGTGGAATGGAAAAGAAGGATCGGGAGGAGGAAGGATGGAGGGTTTTGTACTCGAGAAGAGGTCCTCCCAGCTGGTGCTGGTCTGCTTGCTGCCGCTGTCTGTGATGGGATGCACTGCACTTTCGAGCGTGGGAAAATTTAGGCGTGGATGGGGGCAACCTCGCAACCTCGCAACCTCAACCTCCCTGCACGCCCCGGACACACTGACAAGACAGGACAATAACCACCGGCGAAGCGAGCGGTTTTAGCGTCCCGACCAGGGTCTTCAACTACGTGCAGGCAGCTGCAGGCCTGCACGAAGGATGGATGTCTGAAAAACTGGGATTTTTCTCGCCTTTGCTTCTTTCTGATACTGCCCACACCCTCGTGCTTGGCACGCTGGATCTCGTAGGTAATGGAAAATGCCACCGACTAGCGTCACTCACGTTTTGTATGTATGTATGTGTGTATGTATGCCCGTATGTATTATCTATTTCCCTCCTGCGCTCTCTCCAGAAAAACAAATCTCGTTCTCCCGCGAATCGATCCCGTTGCGCTTCCGAGTCGTTGAACTCTTCGATTCGAAGCGGGTAATGTAGGGTAGTAGAAATTAAAACCTTGGGCCTGACGATTAAAAAGGAAAGAATATATGTAGGTAAGTAAGAATGTATGTGTATGCTATTAAATCCCGTCAATGGGTTGATATAAAGAATTAGATATTAAGTGGTTGTAGTAATTATCGGCTATAGTGTATCGATGAGAGAGATCGAGATGTTGAATTGGATTGTCATCGAAGTCGCTGCTGACCCGGCTGGCTCTTGCTCTTGCTGGCTTGCGATCTTGTCCGTCTCCAACAGGCGCTGTCCCTCGATACTTATGCTTCTCTCGAACTTCACCGAGATCCTCTAAACAATGAAGCTTTTCTCCATTTTCTTCTCACTTCTTAGCCTGATCGCTTCGCAATTTGATCTGATACATCCGAAATCTCCTGCTCGTAATGCAGTCCAGCGTGGATTGCCGTTTAATCTCAGTTATCGCATACACAGTTGCGCTGGGAGTAGAAGGAACCAAGACCGCACTTCTCGACCTTTTGGCATGTCCGCCTGCTCCATGCATTGGGGACCTGAAAGGGCCAATCTGGTGCCAGCGATGAAAATCGGCAGGCTAGCCACAAAAAAGAAACAGATGCTGCATGGGTGCCCTTAGCAGGGCTCCCTGCTCCGTTCCAGTCCAGAAAATCCTCGGCCAGCTCTCTTTTCGAAAAGAACTCACGACGCCAAAGACAGAAAAAGAAAGACTGCCTAAAGAAGTTGTCTCTGCGGGTTCGCCGTCATGGGTTCGGGAGCGCTCGCAGCTTTCTCATCCAACGGCTGCTCTCCAATTGGAAATCGTATCTGACCATCCAAGGAATTCAAAAAACCGTCAAGACAAATGACGCCAATGAGAGGCGAGGCGAGCGCCCCGTGCGATCCCCAGCTTCCCCGTCTTGAGGTTCCATCGACATGCTTCATCCCGGGACTTTGAGCCTCGGCGTTGATGAGGTACAGTACCTCAAATTCTTCACCGCACGTATTGTCGCGTGCGCTGATATACCGCATACATCCACGAAAGACATCACAATCTTTGCTTCCGCGACTTCCCCTAATGCCTCTCCTTAGACGTGCCGAAGCATGGTATCATGCTTTCTGGCGTTCGGCGCTAGCACAGAGATAGCATAAACGTCTCCACCAGACAATACCACAGCATAATCCAATTCACAAACAACCTCAGTGTTAATGAAAATGATGCAGTACTAGCAGGTCAGGTATATCCACCAAAGTCCATTGGATATATTCGAGATCTTAGTCGCTCTAGACGCTTGTGTATACCGGTTAAAGCGCCATAAGTCGCAAAAAGGAAGCTTTCATCAGAATGGGAAGGAACGCACCTCGCCAAGCTCAACCGACACAGGCGCCAGAACTGAATTGAACAAGACAAAGAATCTTATCACCACGAAGACTTTTCGACATGGCCTGTATAGACCGGCTTCATGAGGTGAAGATCATTTCCAGGCAGCTACACAAGGACTCGGCCTTGAATCCATCGGTCAACCACGCCGACCTGGGCTGTCAATCTTAACAATATTCTGCCACTGGAACGCCGATAATAGCCAGCAGCTACCCAAGAATGCAAATATTACAGTAATCAATTGCATCTACAAGCCTATCAGCCAACCCTAAGAACATTTGGTTTATCACACATATAATCCAAGATTATAGCCATCAACGGCGATTTTCCACAGATCAAAAGAATGTAAAACACCGCAGTTCCAGAACACATTTTTGGGCAATATGGGGTAATATCGCGCTTCGAAGATCAAATCTCCAGGATTGCTGGGCAAGTGAGGTTCACCAGATTCTCTGAAAGGAGAAATTGCCAAGTACCAATCAAGGGACCATCAATGTGCATCAAGAAGCTGGCATCCTATGCAAATTTCAGCAATCCCATGGAAGTGCAAGGAGGCCCTTCTTGGCCGCCTCTGTTCGGGCAGATGATGTCAAGCTACCTTCTCAATCCTCAGGATCCAACACAACATGCCAAGCGCTTATTACTCAGTGTCCTTCCTGTGAAGCATTGTGCGCATACTGCGATCTATTCCTCTGGAGCTCTCCTATATCAGACGACTTATTCCTTCGAGCAGAGCTACCCGTCGCCCTTTCGGAGCATTTCTTCAGGATCTGAAACAGGCATCATATGGGCCCAGTCCGCATAACAATATATTCCAATTCGAACGAAGATTGACAACGATCTAGCAGACAACAGTTCACCAAGCGTGCACCTGACAATAGCGACGATGTCTTTGAATCAACAGCGTCTACTCTTGCACAAATTCCCGCCTGTGAAACCCTAGGTACCCTGTTTCTCCTCCCGCTTGAGCCCGGGGCCCCATTCCGGTCTCGGGAGGGCGCTCTGGTTTCATCGTGCACATAGGATCTTAGCAGTCTAGAAACATTGCACTCGCCACGCCGCCTTTCCCTAACAAAGCAAGGGAGCATTTACAGGCAAATGCCTCGAAACGATGGCTAAGCATTCCAAATCTATCGTGCGGATATTAAACATCACCTCAGTATTCTTCTGCATAATTAGCAAGGAATACGAGTAGTAAGCCAAATAAAGACATTTCTAATAAACATCCTCCTCTCTTGGCCTGAGGAGTTGATCAAGTATGCAAGTGCCGGTCCGCAACAGGATACCTCGGGTTGAACAGGAGGAAGTGGCTTTCTGGCGGTGGAACCGAGCACATTATGAGTCCTTCTTGGTATCGGATGCCTAAGTCCCAAGCCCATCTAGACTCTGATTGCGATTGATATTAACTTCTCAAGATTGCCGGATTCTGCCATATCTCATCACTGCCGCCCTGTTCCTCCCTCGTGCCAAGCGGCCGTAGTAATAGGAGGTCGCACAAATTTTGATCACTAAGGCTGCGGCCTGCCGATAAACGTTGAGTGTGCGACGGGGCACATTGTTGGAATTCAGAATGCATGGCATGGCGCGGCTCTGACAGGCCATCGACGGCGGGCACGTTACACAACACCGTACCGATACAGATACAACCGCCAACTCTCTCCGGGTCATCCTGTTCAGCCTCGGCGAGCACCCTCTTTGTCATCTCCGGGAACCAATTTACAAATACCACCGTCCTACTAATCACAAATTAATTATTCCTCCGTTTTCCTATGAGAAAATGATATCAATTCCCAGCCTTCGGATCCCACCTGAAAATAACTCTCTGTTTCATCCGAATCGTCCCTACTCGCACGATATCAATTGGTTCCGACTCAAATCCCGACAGAGGCGGATGCGCGAAAATTCGCATAAGTCTGAGACGTCATCGTGCAGCCCGAGCTTTTGCGGGAGACATTAGCGAAAAAATATGATCCCGGCTGCTTCCTTCGGGACTTCAGGCTTGCTGCATCTGTGCTTCAACGCGGCAAATTCGCCACAAACATTTTCATGCTTCACTAACGTGAAGAATCTAAATCATTATCCGAGGGTTTAAAGATTTTTCCAAGATGTTCCTGAATAGTGGTTTTCTAAACACATCAACGAATGAAAGGGATTACGTCAGCCCGCCCACGGCAGAACCCTTTGTATCAAATACTCCAGTGCCGACAGCCGAGCTGGAAAGACTTGCCAAACTGAAGCTAAAGTCGCCGCTACGGCTGCCGAATGAAATAGAAAAAGCCGCATTTCATGTCCCGTGTCGATGGTCAAAGGCTGGCGTAATTTAGTCCAATTGGACAGAACTGGCATAGCTGTTCAGGTACTCAAAAGCTTGTCTTCTGTCAGAAAAGCTTCATATCACAAGTACCCACATATTTGAGGAAGGATATTCAGCATCAGCGAATAGGAACCATGGGCTCACGATCCCAGAAACCCCTTTTGCATTTCAGCATAATAATTAATATGCACCTCGTTAATCTGGAGAACTTCTTCCATGGTCCAAAGACCTCGTCAACGGCTCAAGGTGGAAGCTCCGTGTGAAACCACCTTAACCTTCTCGTCAGAATACCTTAAATGATCATATAATGAAGAACGTGAGCATTTGCCTTATTCTGCTTCATACATATCTCTAAGAGCCACCGCCAAAACACTACCTAGCCTATCAGAAAGAAAAGATTGTTCACGTTTATTTTCCCCGTCGTGTGACGTGGGTTTACACCCCGAGATAAATTACAAAGGAACGAAGACTCGACAAACTACCACGATATCAGGCAGGTGGATACAAAAAATTATATCGGAGCGAACATTTTCAAGGCCTTCCGTTTGAGCAAAACCGGAGAAACCACACATCAGAAATAATGCCCGCCGAAGAAAATAACCTAAAGCAGTTCGAGCACATAATCCAAACCCAGATGCAAATGGTTTAGCTACGGACCGGTACGCGCTCCAAAGCAGACGAGCTCCCAGCTTCGAGAACAGAGCTAGGAAGCTTTAGCTTCCTTTCGAATCAATTACTATGTATGAGACCTCCGAACAACAAACCGTTCGGGCGGTAGGGATGTTTTTCCTGAACCATCATTGCTGGCCGGGTCGCGATACGGTAGGATTCCCGTACGAAACACTCTCGATAAACACTCGAACTCTGACTTGCAATACATATTACAAAATGCAACGGAAATTAAGAGGTGGGTAGCCAGTTTCAGTAAGGTCGGCCCCCAAGTCAAAAGAATGGAGTAATATTCGTTGAGGTAAGAAAACCCCCCACGCCGAATCCGGCTTAATGGCGCAAACCTCGGAGCCAGAAAAACGAGCCAACCACCCGGCTGGTAAATCGGCGTCGGCGATAACTTCCTCGGAATTGGCCAGTGCTGCTCGATGTTGGTTGGTGCAGAAAAAAAAAAAATTTTAATAAAAAAAGGATTGCAAGCCTCAGTGGTGCCTGAGGCACTCGAAAAAATTTGTAAAGGAAAAAAAGACCTCACATACAAAGTACGTACCAGCCACGATCTCTATCGAAAATTAAGTTGAGGGCCTGATGAAAAAAAAAATTTCGATTCTGTCGCCTTCAATAACCCTTTACAGCTATCAAAAGCTGGCGAACCAATTGAGACCGAGATATGTCGCGGTCATGACCGAACCTTCGTGCGTGAATGATGATGCGTTCCGTGCACGACCACCGAGTCGATGACATGCACGGAAAGAAAAATCGCGCGTTTCAATACTATTCTGGTGAGCTTACTGACTATACTTTCTCAGGAGTTCAGCCCAGCACAGGCCAAAGGAGAGAGAGACCAGTAAGTTGGTGAAAGAGTTCCTTCGAGCTCTGTGTATGTAATGCAACCACCCAAGCGGATGCCACGGGTAGAGCGACGAGGTCCTTTTCATTCCACTTCTATAGCCCAGAAAACGTGGGGAGCCTGGCCCGAGTTTTGGGTATAGTTTATAATATCGAGGAACAGTCGCGTGCACCAGCCTGCAGCCTTTCTGTCTAGCCGTTCCTCGTACGGCGGTTATCGGGACTGGGTGACCTGCATAACCTCCAGGAAAGCTATTCCCAGCAACCGGAGGCTCGAAGGACGTTTGGCCGTTGCTTCCGGCCGGCGGAAGATTAATTGGAAGCACCGGGATATCTGAGTCACGAAAGTACGTGTACATATGATGGCACTCCAGCTAACGGTATACGAGACACGAAAAGGAAGCCCCGGGTCGTGATCCAATTTGTTTCCCTCCAACAGGATCGATCCCGACCTATACTTCCTCAAGCTTAGCTATATCAAGAAGCACCAAAAGTTAAAAAGCTGTCGGAGCCCCTTCTTCACCCCATGCCCATTTGGAGCTAAAACGACACACCCCGGCTCACACGAGATCATGAGAGAGAGCTCGATCGAGACTCTGTCAAAGAGAGGCAAAAAAATGAGGCGAGTATCATGTTTGAGCTTTTGAGCGATTTCTCGAGAACTCGCACCGTTTCATGTACATCCATCGGCGCCGGGTCCGCAAACTGGGTTCGGTAGGGTGATGATCCAAGTCATCCCGATTGTGGAAGCCAATGAAGTATCCTGTCAGCGTGATCACGAAACCCGATCAGGCGTTGCCAATTGAACCTCGAACGACTTCATCATGCATGTGCGTTTACTTTTATGTGCCTGTAGCCCATACATTTAAACAACTCAACGTGGGGAACCCTAGGCTGTCATGGTCATTACATATCACTTGCCGGTAAGCTGGTAAGGGACAAAAAAGCCCGCAAGGAAGCTATTTTAATATCTTCAAATGAAATGTCAGAGTGCGTGTGATATAAACCCCGTTTTGGAACTCCCATTGAGTGATTTTTTTTATATCTGTCATTTGATCAAAATCCCATCATGGTCCTCGCTTGAGGCCTCAGCATGTTGGATCCATGGAGCTCGTCTACGCAGCTGGCAAGGGTTCGTTCTAACCCACAGTTATTGCCCTAGACTTCGAGTTCGAGCGTCGGTATATCACTTTTGTCGATATACATAAAAGAAGATCAGGTCAGAGAAGCATAAGCGGTCCCGAAACTAGCACTGCATTGTCTTAACATATTTGAAATGCCAATTATATCTCAACTCCGATATATTATCTTCAGAACCCGAAGCTGCCTTGCAGTATATCAATCTCAACCCCCGTGAAATGTGCCCCCCATGCCAATACCGGATCGATCATGAGGTCGACGAGGTCCTATATGCACCCCATATAACCCCCGAACCCCACAATGCTCGATTCGATTATCGTATATCCCTCAATCACGATTTCTCCATGTATACATTCACAGACAGGTAGCTCGAAGCATGGGGATGCGTCTAACCCGGATCCCAAGTACCTCAATGCCCGTTTTTCTTTCAGGCTTCAATGCTCTAAGCCGAAAAAAAAAGGCCTCTTCAAATTCGTTCCGAGCTTGGCCAACGAAACGAGGTCCGATCCACCTGTAGCTTCCTAGATCGCGCAAGCCCATTAGCTAAACGGTTCTCTACGATAAACGATCAAACCAACCTATCAAAAGGGTCCCCGGACTTACCTTGGCTAGTATACCAAACTAGAATCTTTAGAATATTCTCAAGGAAAGAAAAAAAAAAAACCTTAAGTCTCCTTCCAACTTGCGTTAACACCTATAAAGTAGTCTACCTGCAAAAAATTGTATGCAGCGGACGGGGAGGGTAGCTGTCAAAAAAGAATATGCGGCCAATAATCCTGCACCTGCATATTCTCCGCATTGGCATTTCTTGGAACTGGATCGATATGGATGGTAGATCTCCCGCGCCAACGGAACATTTTCCTTCCTATATTCGATACTACGTGGTGTACCATGCACTAGTACTAGTGGGTGGTATCGGTATAGACAAAATATTTCTTATATCGAAACCTGGTTCGTGCATATGAGCCAGATACCGTTAGAAACAAAGGGAAATGGGACCCACCAAACTATGGTGTTAGCTACTTGAGTGGTAACTAGCTTCTGTATTTATCTTATCATCGGATGAATTCCAAAAATCGATAAAACTTATATAAATCCGTCTATTGGAGGTTGGGGCGGGTTTCCCACTTTTCCACCACAAGCGCCTTGATACTAGTTTTGTTAGCTCGGACGTTGATCTTTAATCTCCTCTGCAGCTCTGGGCTTTAATGGCGTGCCCTCTGCAGAGTGGGCTCGTCAGCAGGATTTTGGGGTTTTTGTTAGGTGCATATGCGGAATCGCATGGCGTGGGGTTAGAGTTGCAATTGAGGCACTTTGTAGACACTGTTATGATCGAGTTAAGGCCATGAATTCGAACATGTGGTATTTCCGGGGAGATGCCTGACCAATGCTATACTACGGGATATGGTAGCAGGTATATACCTAGATAGCCAGGTAGTGCGGCGGGAGTGGCTGCCGCCTATCTAATCAATTGTTGATCAGGATTTCTTGATTGAGAAACTATGAATGGTACATAAGCCTAAATTGCGATGGTCTTTACGAATTATCCTTAGACACATGTTGCTGTTTACTGTGGGATGCCTTGGTTGGGATGCCCGTGATGTTTTCGTGATATCGGGTGCCCAGCCCAAGGTACTCCGATACATGTGCACATGTATACACACGTAGATTGGGAGGCTGTACCATGCATGATATATTATATCCTGTGTTAATACGAATCCCTATCGACCAATAAACGTTTAAACTCTTTCCGGGTTGGGAATGTTCAAATCGACACGGTCTAGATCTGATTACCTGCAGTTTACTGCCTTGGTATCTGTAGTTGATCAATGTAGCTGTCAATTGATAAACTGTGAGCCTGGGTACGACACCAAGCCTGGGTGAATATGGATACCGAAATGCCACAACAACACCACTATTGTCGATGCTTCACTGGGTTCCTATTAATGATATCGATTGAGTTATATGAGCTTAACGATAATAACAAAGGGGTATAGCCACTGAAACTTAGGGTCCGAGACACCAGGCAATGTAACATAAAGCCAGAATATATATTCGAATCTGCAGTCACCTCATCAAGGCTAGTTTACGAAACTATGTGGCCATATTGAATTATATAATATATATTGGAAGGGGTTACCTAATCGATTTCAAATGATCGATATTGCAATAGTTATAACTACCTAGCTAGCACTGCATATAGTACTACAGTCGTGATCAAAGTATATACGTTGGCTCATAAAGAAGGGTTGAAGCTCAAATTCAATTGAATTAACTAGGCTCGTCGAGTCATTGGATGTCTACCAAAGGAGTATAACCAGGGATCAGTGAATGTTTCGTAGAATATATTCCAAATTTCTTACGAATACGCGGCTCTTGGAAGGCATTGATATCACGGTAGATTAGTTTGGGAATACAATTATACTGAACTCAGATATTCCGATTGTAACGTGCTTGAACAATGTTAGGCCACTTTCTGTTAATTCACTGACTGCATACTTTATTTCGAGCAAGAAAAGAACATTTCATTTTAAAAAACAAGGTACACACTTTATAACCAGCAGAAATCGAATCTTACACATCAAAACATCATCATAGAATAAGACACAAAAGAACCAGACGATAATAACAAACCCATAAGCAGTTAACGTGTAGGCTATCCTCACGAAGTACAGGATCTTGTATTGAAAGCTTAAGCACCTATCACAAAGCCCGTCGTAGGAACTACACGGTCGATCCATTTCATAAAAAAACGTGGGAACCATTCTCCCACCAACGGGCTCGGGTTTCCACTGTCCCGACTGCTCCCCGAGGATAACCTATATAGATACATGTCGTTTTGACAGGTAGGGGAAAGAAAGCAAAAACGCCTGGTAAACGCCACCATGAATGTAAGAAGGAAAAAAGAGAAAGGGAAACAAGTAGACAGAAAAAGTATGTATGTCTCGTTAAGAAGAATAAACAAGGAAAAGAATCGTGACCACTGGGTTTCTTGGAATGGTTCAAAAGAAGCCCTAAAATGGGTCGCTAGAAGGCATTACAAAAAATGACGAGGCAAGTGCTTGAGAAAGGAGCTCACACGCATGGTGAACAAGAAGGAAACTTGAGGTGAAACTAGACATCTCTAAACGATGCTTTACTGTTGGCCCGGTTGCTGGTAAATAAGCGGGGCGTAACCGCCTCCGAATCCGCCGAATCCTGGGACAGAAGCAGTTATTGGAACCGCAGTGTTAACATCTCTGTCGGGTCCTCCATTGTAGTCCCGTCTGTTACCATTGTCATAATTGTTGGAGTTGTCACGATCGTACCGCTGGAAGGAAGACTTTGGTCCCCGTGCTCCGGCGTGGTCGGTTTGCATGCGTCTGCTGATCGCCTTGGAGGAAACTCCTTGTCCGATTTCGATATCTGGCTCTTCGAGGACGAGACCACCTTCAATTGGTCGGTCGCCGATACCACCGTATTCGGCAGTTTGAAGCCATCTGCGGTCGGCGTCGGTCAGTCTGTCGAGTGCAATTTCACTTATGCCTGTGGCATAGTCGCAGCAGTCACGTGGTCCGAAGCCGACACCCCATCTTGTCTAAAATTGGATGGTTAGTATTGTATGATATATGAGATTGTTTGAACTGGGAAAAGAAACATACTCTAAGGACGCTGTGGGGAAGACGATGCGTTTCGAGAGCTTCCTTAGCCCTGACAGCGTCGCCTCGGGTCTTCATTTTGATGAATGCATGTCGTTTCTCGAAGTTGACAATGCAAGATTGGACTTCGCCATGTTGCTGGAAGAGTTGTCTTAGCTCTTGTTCGGATGATCTACGCAATACGTGAGTTAGTGGGTTATGAATTGTGTTAAAAAGGAGAATGAGAGTGTACTTACGAAACGCCACCAACGAATAGTGTTCGGCTATAGACACGGATTCTGTCTGGTTTAAGGGACTCGTCATATTCGACAAACTTCTGGCCAGGTGGGGGGTGGGAGCGGGTATCCCAAAGATCTTGCTGTCGCTGTGGGCTGGCAGAACGATCCCGACGATAACCTCCTCTGGCGGAATTCCCACCTCCTCGGCTGCCTCTGCCACCACGCTTGTTGTAGTCGCGTTCTCGGCCATCATTGCCAGCGTTCCCTGAGTATTCACCATAGACAGGGCTCCTACGTCTGACTGGAGGTTCATCACTATATCCTGGTGAACGGGAACGAGACCGTCTGAATCGATCACGGCCGGGCGAGAATGGGCCACCACGACGGTCATCAGGATATCTATCATAGGGATTTTGTTGACCGGGCTGCTGCCAACCTTGATTATATGCTGGTTGTCCTGGCTGTTTAGCTTGTTCCAATGCTTGTGCGAGTTGGTTCTGACCCAGGCCCTGTGTGAGCATCTGAAGCAGAGCCAACTGCGTCATAACATTTGGATCCTGCTGGGGTAGACCAATATTCTGGAAAGCAGGTTGTTGAGCTGGGGGTGCAGGCTGAGGAGGAGGAGCACCAAAGTTACCACCAAGAAGACCAGGGAGCAGGCTCTGGAGGTTTGTAGCGGCTGCAGCGGTTGGCTGCGGTTGAGCTCCAAAGTTGCCAAGTGAGACAGGCAGAGCAGACGGAGCGGGAGTCGTTGATGTACTGCCCAGACCAGCGAAGTTTGGGATCTGGGATGGCGGCTGTGTGGTTACGGGAGCCGCAGCCGGGGCAGGAGTCGAAGAGGGATTGGACTTTGTCATTTGGGCGAGAGCCTGGAGGATGGCAGCAGTGTTGGGAGCGTTTGTTGAGTCGGACTGTGTTTGCTGGCCAGCGGGAGCGTTGGAGAATGGGAGAGATGCATTTGGGACTAACATGGCGAGGTTGATAAGTTAGAAGGCGAGGTCTATGAAATTGGGGGCGTATACATGCACGGGGTTATGGGGCACTTACAGGTGTTGTCGGTGGCGGGCGACTGCTGTGGCGACGACGAGAAGTGTTTGGAGCGGATCGAGTTGATGAGGTCGGCAGGGAAGGTGGAGCCTCGCTGCCAGATATCCATCAACTTCTTGATTTTTTCCTATACGTTTACGAAGGGTTTGTGTAAGCATTTCCGGTTCGGTACGAGGTTATGATGATAGCATTTTCAGCAGCAATTTAGCGGTAATGGCAACGGCTTAGCGCTGTTCTCAAGAGATCACAAGGCTGAAACAGTTCGAAGAAAATACGGCACAGCACAAAGACCGGCATGTATGACTTCGCTTGGACCGAGCCATGTTCCCATTCGGGTAACAGTGGTTGGCAATGCGGCGCAGAAGTTGGAAACTTCATGGAGTTATCCCGCGATAAGCTTATAATCTTAAAAGAAAGAGAACAACCATAGCCTAGCATTTGAGAGATAGAGAAATTTGCTCGCTGTGCAAGACGTTATAGTAGATTGCATGCATCTATAGTGGTCGCATCGTGGTCGCAAATATTTCAGGCTTACCTTAGTATCTTCGGGAGCATGAATCATAATGTCGTTCATCAAACTTGACAGGAGGCCAGTGATCCTATGGACGCCAGCGCTAAAGGTACCGTCGGGTCCTTCCTGGGTGGGATCCTGACCGGCTTTACGGGCCTCATCTATGTATGCTCGAACAATGGAATCTACGGCATACAGCACGCCTAGTTTGTGTGTACCAGGTGTCTTTTTGAAGTGGGTGTAGAGCTTCTGGATCAGGATTGATTCGGACTGGAGAACACAACAAGCGCATGTTAGTTTTACTGTGCACTCTAACAGAGGGTGTCATATAACAAATAAGTGGTTAAAAGTTGGTTTGTGTATAAAGCACAGTAACCACGATGTTTTTATGAGAGAGTGTGTGTATATATAAAGGGATGGAGCAAGGGATGAGCGGGACCCACCTGAACGTTGTCAATACTTATTTCCGTCAGCGACTTAATCTTGGAACCAGAAACACCGGGAGGCTTCAGACCTGACATCTGGGCCAGGACGTTCCCGAATTCCTCAACAGCCTTGTTCTCTGCCATGATGGGACGCGGCAGACGTTGGCTTGGATAAGCCGGAATTTTTTTAGATTTTGCTTTCTCGGGTTTATTCGGATGCAACTGCTTGCAGGAGCGTTGCAAATATCGGTTACGACGGTGAAGAAGAAGATGGTGGTGTTTTATACAGTACGTATTCCAGTACCAGAAGTGTTCTTTTTTTGGTTTCTAATGACAGCGTCTTGCTTCCTAGAGCTCGAATTCCACGATACAAGCCTGGTCCGTGACTCGAAGGATTTCAGATCAACTTCTCACTTTCTCGGGTTCACCAAACTCGAGCACGTATTTTTGAATAAATCCAGAAGGCTTAAAGAATACGCGTGGCTTTAGAGCGTTATCAAATACGGCTCCTCTCAGATGATTCTGGAGACCACGAGGGGATGATTTAATGAATAATGACGTGTGGCGTATGTGTGTGTGTGGCGACTGATATCAGAACTTGAATTTTAGGATCTCGAAGTCACTCAACCTACAAGCGGGAGTTTCGTCGAGGGGAGCTCTTGTGGGCTATACAAGAGACGCGCAATACGTGAGTTTAGAAAGCGGTCGGAGATGCTGTAAGCGTGAGAAGCAGTGCCTCTTCCGTCTAGCTATCAGTTATATCTGGCGAAAAAGATTTGAAGTCTCTTTTTTTTTTCTTTTTGGTTTTAGTTCAATTTCTTCTGCGTAGTTGATGATTAACAACAGGCAACGAAAAAAAGACGCGATTCCGAATTGACGAGCTAGCCTCCTTTCTTCCGGAAGAATGCTTTTTTGACAAGAAAAAACCAGCCGAAAGTAGATCGGAAGGAGTGGAGTATCGATAGGCGAGGGAAATGGCGTGGATGAAGGTGGAGAGTCGGCGAAAGAGTCGGAGGAGATGGAGTCGAAGGAGATGGCGACAGGTGAAGATGGGGGAGGAGGAGGTTGATGAATGGATGGAAGGATGGATGGATGGATGGTGACGGGGAGAAGTGATGACAGGATGAAGTGTAGGGAGAAGGGGGAAGTGGAAATGAGGGGGAAGGGTGAATAATTTTTGTACTCATTTTTCGTGGACCGATTTGTGTGGCTGACTCAGCGGGTGACTTACTGTAGCGGCAACGCAACAACACAGCAACGCAACAACACGGCAACACGGCAACACAAACACCCGATCTTGTGTGTCTATGCTCGTGCCTACTCTGTCTACAATACACACCTGCACACACCGGCATCCGTGAGATTGATATTCCCACCCACAAACCCGAAGGTCGAGCTAGCCAGCAGCCAGCCGTGGCAGCTGGTGTGGCCAGGCTAATCCCCAACCGACCGGCTGTCCGTTGGGCCAGCGGTACTTCAGGTGGGCCCCCACTCGGCCTGCCTGCTTGGTCTTCTTCCCTGCCCGTTTTCCGAGCCGACGAACAGGCCCAAGAAAATTTCACAGGCCGGTCTGCGAGGTTTTTCCTGCGGTCGAAATGCCCCAATCCCGGAGAGAAATGGCCCGCTGTTGAGCTGGAACAGTATAGTTCACTGAAGTACATGAGATTCGAAGAAGTACCGGGTACTCGTACGTACTGCCCAATTGAATCGAGGTCCCTCGCCCTTGTGCCAGAGCGTGCAGGTCCGTCTGGTGTCTGGTCTGGCTCCTTCAAAACCTTCCCGTTCGCCAACAATTTTTCTCTCTCTTAGATCTTCATCCATTCCTTTCTCTTCGCAGGTTACTATCACACCACTTCTCCTCTCCTCTCCTATCTCTCATCCACACACAGAATGGCGTCCCTCAGGATTGCATCGTCCGCTCTGCGCGGAGTCGCTAGACCAGCGTTTTCTTTCACTCGTTCGGCCGGTTTCACCGCTGTCCGCTGTCTGAGCAGCAAGGTACGACGTCATTGATATCTGTTTTGCACAAATCGTCAAACATCGGACGAACCCACTCTGCAGCTCTGTGGAAATGGACCAAATCAAAGAAAGGAAAAGAAACTGACCTTTTTGATATCAACGTCGCAGTCGCTCAAAGATACCTTTGCTGAGAAGGTTCCTCAAGAAATTGAGAAGATCAAGAAGCTCAAGAAGTAGGTCTTACCTCGGGTCAATTGATGTTGACAAGCTGAAAATGCTAACCACGCTGGCCACTCCAGAGAGTACGGAAGCAAAGTTCTTGGTGAGGTCACCCTCGAGCAGGTCTATGGTGGTGCCCGTGGTATTAAGAGCTTGGTCTGGGAAGTAAGTAACTTCGTCCACCGATATTTTTGCGTGCACAGCACTAACACGTTTTGCCTAGGGTTCCGTCTTGGACGCTGAAGAGGGTATCCGATTCCGAGGAAAGACTGTATGTTTACCTCCACCCCCCCACCGAAATACATACTAGTCCAGCATCTAACCATTTCACATTAGATCCCAGAATGCCAGCAGATCTTGCCCAAGGCCGAGGGTGGAGAGGAGCCTCTCCCCGAAGGTCTCTTCTGGTTGCTCTTGACCGGCGAGGTCCCAACCACTGAGCAGGTCCGCGGCTTGTCCGCTGAGTGGGCCGCTCGCGCTGAGCTCCCCAAGTTTGTCGAGGAGCTTATCGACCGATGCCCTACCGATCTCCACCCAATGGCCCAGTTCTCCCTCGCTGTCACTGCCCTTGAGCAGCAGTCCTCGTTCGCAAAGGCCTATGCCAAGGGTATCAACAAGAAGGACTACTGGACCTACTACTTCGAGGACTCCATGGACCTCATTGCCAAGCTCCCAACCATCGCCGCCAGGATCTACCAGAACGTCTTCAAGGGCGGAAAGGTTGTCCCTGTCCAGAAGGACCAGGACTACGGTTTCAACTTGGCAAACATGCTCGGATATGGCGAGAACAAGGACTTCGTTGAACTCATGAGATTGTACCTTACCATCCACTCTGACCATGAGGGTGGTAACGTCTCTGCCCACACCACCCACTTGGTTGGTAGCGCCTTGAGCTCTCCAATGCTCTCCTTCGCCGCCGGCCTCAACGGTCTCGCTGGTCCTCTCCACGGTCTTGCCAACCAGGAAGTCTTGAACTGGCTCTTCAAGATGAAGGAGAAGATCGGAAACGATCTCAGCGATGAGGCCATCAAGAAGTACCTCTGGGATACCCTTAACGGCGGTCAAGTCGTTCCTGGATACGGTCACGCCGTTCTCCGCAAGACCGATCCTCGATACGTCTCTCAACGTGAATTCGCCCTCAAGAAGCTGCCAGAAGACCCCATGTTCAAGCTTGTCAGCCAGGTCTACAAGATCGCCCCAGGTGTTTTGACTGAGCACGGCAAGACCAAGAACCCATACCCCAACGTTGATGCCCACTCTGGCGTTCTCCTCCAGCACTACGGCATGACTGAATCTGGCTTCTACACTGTCCTCTTCGGTGTTTCCCGTGCTTTGGGTGTCTTGCCACAGTTGATCATTGACCGTGCCGTCGGCATGCCAATTGAGAGACCAAAGTCCTTCAGCACCGAGCACTACGCCAAACTCGTTGGCGCCACCCTCTAAACAACCTTTACTCCACAATACTACCTAACTAATATACCCAAACCTCCTTCGTTATGCAAACATTCTCCACTATCCTCACGAATTGATAACACCCTTCCAACGATTAGAATCCTTAACTAGCTCACTATGCACGTTTTCCCTTTGAGATGAAAGCCGACAAAAGTTATTCCTTTCACTTATGAGATTCCCTTGTTTTTGTAAAGGGAGGACCTTTCACTTTCTTCTTGTTTTTTACTCTTTATGATCTAATAATAAGACGGGTGTATCATTCTCTTGAATATCTTCAATTTACTGGCGAAATTCCCTAAATCCTTTGCAATAGAGACCGTAGAGAACGTTAGAGGACTTCTAACGGCGTGTTCGCGTAGAAGCCTCTAGAGCTCCGAAATTGGCAAAAATATATGATTAAAATGGCGGTCATGTAAGAATATGATCTCGCACGCGACGATATTGATAGCATCGGCCACAGATATCTACGAAGGACTAATTAATCACTTCATACCAATAATGATATATATCACTTCTAACTAAGCTACAAGTCCTGACAAAAAGAAGTAGAAAGGTATGTCGAAACCATCGGTAAGGAACAACTGATCTCATCGCGCAGGCCCTCCCAAAGGAAAGCCTACACTGACCCGCTCCAGCTATGGCTCGAATTCTCGGAATAAAAATCAAGAAATTGCTCTCGGATACGAAGTAGAGTAGAAGTCGTTGATGAAAAAAGTCTCTTCTACTACAATAAATACTGTTTTAATAGTTGATATTCGTGTCCTGAAAATGAGTGAAGAGAGAAGAAGAGGAAAGGGAAACGAAGTTTTGGCGCCTGGAGGAAATTTTTTATAGGCGCGCTTTCTTGGGGCCGACAACACAGTCTGCCATACAGTGGATTTTGGCAGGGGTTGCTTAACGACCTTCGGATTTCAATATAAAGAAAGATGATACGATACTTGGCAACGTCTGTACTTTGGGCTACCTTAGTTTCGCATTTGGCTATGCTCAATATCCCCTCTATATAATATAGACTTAATCTACACCAAAAGGACCCTCTAAATCACCAACTACTAACTACTTCTTCTCAGCCTTCGAACTCGACTTCTCACCCTCCTTAGTATCCTTCCCATCTTCCTTCTTCTTCTCGCCCTCACCTTCCTCTTTCTTCCCTTCCTTCTCCTTCTCATTCTCCTCCGCCAACTGCCTATTCATGATTTTATTATCAATCAAATCATGGAAAGCAATAATAGCTCTAATCAGTCCACTCAGGTAGATAGCCATCAACTGATCATTCGTCTTCACGCTCATCGCCCTCGCAAGCTCATTGCTCTCCCCGTAGCTACCCTCGCCTTCGGTATCGATATCCGTCGGAGTTGACAGGTTTGGTAATAGGTTGAATACATCCTGTAGATGGCCTAGTATACTATGGTTCGGCTGGAGTTTGCCATCGATGACTTTGTCCAGGTAGGCGGCGATACCACCGAGACGGTGGTGCATGCCTTGGAGGGATTTCAGCTGGGCGTTAATACGGGCTGAAAGAGTCCCCTGGGCGACGTCGCGGATATCACGGAGGAGGTGCTCGACGCCGATTTCTTCGGCTTCTTCGGCTTCGATGATGGAAGGGGTATGGACGAATGTCTTGGTTGTTGTAGTACCGTCCTAGTAAGATTACATATTAGCACTGTAATTCCTGCAGATATAGATATGCGTGTAAATAGTTAAGGCGAAGCATACATCTTTAATCTCCTCCACTGCAAAGTACGCATCCGTAGGCACACCCACGCCCTGCAAATCCACATCTACAATAACCAACAACGGATTCGGCGTATACCGTTTAAAGAGTTCGTTGATCTGTAAATCTGATGCCCGTAGCTTGGGTCCGCTGTGATACCATCCGATAAGCTTCTCACGAGCGTTGACCTTCTTGAACATGTCGTTCATGCTCTCGACGTAGTCGTGGTCCAGGAACCATACTGATGGATCCTTGTCGTCCTCCTCGAAGGGGACGGCAAAGGAGTTTGTGACACGGACGAGACGGCCTTCGCCGACATTTTGACCTAAGAGAACGCCGACGACGCGGTTTTTGGTACCCTTTGCTGTGCGGCCGTAGTGGTCGCAGACGGAGAGGAGGACGAGTGGGGCGACGGAGACGGTGGATTGGGAGACTATGGAGATGGTTTCGGTGGTTGTTGTGGCCGGCATTTTGGGTCTTATGATGGGTAGAAGATGGGCGGAAGGGCCGGTATTGGAAGGAAAGGTTGGAAGCTGAGCTGGTGATGATCCGTGGGTGAAGCTCGAGCTTTTGGTCGTCGTAATCTAGAGTGGTAGAAGCGTAACCGGCCAGCACACGTCCGATATCCGGCGTTATACTTTGAAGGATCTATTCTGAAGCTATTACGATGCCGGGACTGTTACCCTTGATGACAGAAGCACGGATTTTGGATGGTAGGTGGCGGTGGGGATGAGGTTGAGAGGTGGTGGAAGTGAAGGCGTCGTTGGAGGCTCGTTAACAGGCAACCTGCCTACCACAGCTCCACCAACGCGTCACCCAGAATCCCCTGCAGCACCGTTTATTAATACTGAGTACCTGCTGGAACTTGGTACTTCTCTGCTACTCTTGATAATTATATGGCTACTGGTACGAAGTACCTTATTGTGGATCAACAAAATTAGCGAATATGTTATGACGTCGACACTGCTATCCCACGAGGGGTCTAGAGTTCATCAAATATCGATACAGACTCGAGTCTTTGGACATTTTGATAGTTATGTAACATGAAATTTGGAGAAAAAGAACCCTTATTATTTCCATTTTTTATCAAGTTTATATCTCCTCAAACGCCTTTCCCGGTTTTCACGGTTATGATAAGTTTCGTGATGGTCAGAAAAAACTCCAAAGTTGCAGTTGAAGGAGAAAGGGGAAAAAACGAAAGCAGACGAAGAAGACGACCCAAAGGGAGAACTGACAAAAAAGCACGACGGGAGACAGGTTATCATTGTCGTATACATAAAGGTTACAAAAGAGACAAAGACGAAGAATAACAAATCCAGTCAAAACCCCAATATTCCCCGCTATTCCCGTTGCACCCGTGGATTTCCCCCCGTGATTCCCAAACAAAAACCGACGTTATATCATTATTCACGCTTCTTTCCCTTTCGCACCCGCTCGGTTAGATACCGGAATTGAAGATTCAGGCAAGGTACTCGTCGCCGAAGGTGTTTTCGCCGGAATATCTAGGAAAAAATGTTAGTTGGTACCCTTAGGAATTTATCCGGGATCTAGGGAACGTACGTGATGTAGAGGAAACCGTCTTCGTCCTTATGCTCTTCGTAGATGGAGCTCATCAGGGCAGCAGTGGGAGGTAGAACCTCATCGACGAAGATGAAGATGGCCTTCTCGGGAGACAGCTTGATACGTTTGCGAATAACGTAAACAAACTGGCCGACCGTGAGGTCGGCAGGAACCAAATACTTCTTCTTATCGATGGTGGCAATGTCGGACTTTTCCACCTTCTCGCAGATGACCTGTGTTGAGGGGATGTCGGTTAGAGAAGGATCCAAGGATTGGTTGGGATTGGATCAAATACATACAGGAATACGATCGGTGTACTTCTGTCTTATACGCTCGGCCTCAGCCTTACGCTTTTCAAAGGTATGCTCGTCCTTAAACTTTGATCGGGCCATTTTTGTAGAGTTTGTTTGGAGGTTTGGAGGTTTTCGGAGGTTTGAAGTGGTGGTAGCTTTGGAGTCTGGGGTTGAGTTGGAAGCTGTCGAGTTAGCGCAAAATGGTCGGAGGTATTTTGATGTATTTTTTTGTAGGTAGTAGAGCAGAGGAGAGAAGAAGAAAGGTAAGAAAGCTGGGAAGGGAGGAAGAGGGAGGAAGAAGGGTAGAAAAGGGCTGGGCTGCGAAGGGAGATGGATAATCAGGGAATGATGCAGGCAGCGGAATTAGTCATGGGTGGATGAGGATGGGAGGGAGGCGGGGCCAGGGCAGAGACAAAGCTGCTCTGCTTGTCTGTACGGGCGGGCAAGCTGGGGGTACGCAAACAGCCCCGATGCAAGATGAGTCTGGCTGGCAGAGCAAACGCGCCGGGCCCGGCAGCTGGTCGAGTCACCGAACAAAATGGCAGCAGCTACTAGGATGCTACCTAGGAAGCAGCTGTGATGACAAAAGGGCCGGCAGTAACTGGCTGGAACTTACTGGAAGGGTGTGGCGGGTGATATGATATCGATGAGCGATGGGAAGATCGATAGATGGAAGATGGAAGAGAGCAGAAGCTGGTGGCCAGAAGAGAGAGAGAGAGGAAGAGAGCGGGTTTGGCAGCTTGCTTTATTAAGAACCGGCTGCGTGATACGTAATCACGGGGACGGTCCGCTAATCACACCCAAACCCCAATCCAGATTCCAACCACTCAACCACTGCCTTGGCGCCCTCGACAATGAGCTTAGCTGGGGCCTCAAACGAATAGACCGGAAGGAAGTAACTTAAGTGGTTATCTGTTGCCCATGAATCTCCAGTCTTTTGGATTACTTAATATTAATATTATATATTGATATATTTTGTCCGGTTGAGACCATCTACACAGTGGCATATGCATACTCATTATGATATCATATTGCCTGTTTTGAATCTACAAGCTCTAGTATTAGCCGATTTATATTTATACCCGTACCAAACTCTACACTTCCAAATTAAGCTTCCTTGCCTTTGTCAGGTAACGTAAGTCTTTGATGTCCGGATCTCACTTGTTTCAACTTCCCGTCGGTGGGTTTGCGTTTCTTCAGAGCTTGTATGCAATATGATTCATCGGAAGGAGACAGTTGGGAGCGAATATCCATTTGTGAATAAAAGAAGGGGTTTTGGCCTGAGGAAATGAGTGTTAGGTGTATCGCCAGTGCTATGCAATTTTGGCTTATTACTAGATCAACCGCAGAATACTTAGTAGTTATTATGAACCGATTGCGGTGCACGGTGGAACATTATCGGTATCCATACCATCTGGGCTACGAAGAACTCATCGTTGATGGTATTTTGACCTTAAGAAAGGAGCTTCTCAGCATACATATTCATGTATATAAGTTTTTAGCAAATATTCGGCATATCATCTTCACCAATTCACTCACTGGCATCATCCGCGACGTGTCAAAGTCACCAGAACTGGTAGGACCCTCGCCACGCATGGCGTGCCAACTAATACCTAGATCCGATGCAAAGCAACTCGTCATCCCACCACCGCCCCCCCCCGATTAACCAGAATGTTACCCGATACATATATAGATAATATGACATTATAAGATAATCGGAGGGTAGTCATAGCTGGGGCGTTGGATCCAACTATACCCGTGACTCTATGCCCAAAGTACAACCTAGAGGCAATGACCGAAGGATTACGATCCAATTTATGACGCAAGTTTCGATTTAGCTTTCGGTGTGATCAATATTCTGGGAATTTGTTTCTGTGATGGTTATTACAACATATTGATATTGCGGTGCTTCTCATGGAGCTCTCACGGGTTATGAGGCTCTACGCGCGCGGCCACCGTCCTCAAAGTGTGCCACTCTCAACTGGGTACGATATCCATGCGGCACACCACAACCTCAAAATGATCATGAAGGGTTGGTATACAAGGGGCTTCTGGCAAAACCCTCCGCCACGGGTAGATAATGTCAATATCGGACTTTTAAAGGCAATTTACAACGTATCAAACGTTAACAACAAAGTTACAATTGTACAATATATCGATAGAAGAGAGGTTTCCAACTGTAAGCGTTAATGCAGTTTCAGTCGCAACCAATACTACTGGATAGTTTCAGTCGGCTGCAAGTTCCCTAACGTTTCGTTGGCTCTGAATCTCGATATCTTTGATAGACAATGCATGTCGCTGGAAGTGTCGGATTTTGAAGGCGACCCAAACCCTCTCTCATCGAAATAAAAAACAGAAGACCGGTGAAATGAAGAGTGTATTTCAGATTATACAGTGTACCTATAGGAAAAGACGATACACGGCGTACAAGTAAAGGGAAACAGAATTGTACAGAAATCATAAGAACCCTCGCAGCCAGGCAGGATATAGCAAGTTGATATGCGCGTTGCGAACCCCGGGTTTGTTGTATTTGGAGAAGGCACAGCGCTGCAGCATGCAGAGGACTGCGTACAATATGAATCACCGAAGCCGGTTCATGACTGGTCCTATTGGCCATGTATTAGATTGAATTATCTGATAGCGCTGATTGAAATGTACAATGTCTAGCTAGTAATAGTATTATACTTCGTAATCGGGAGCTCGAGAAATAACAGCTAACAGTTTCGGAAGCAATCGTGCAACTATTAATATTTCGGATTTCGACAGGCGCTAAAATACAACACCAACAACGCATGAATTTCGAAGGCGCTCTGCCACAAACCGAACCAGACTGAAACCGAACTTCCACTGCTGACCCTGTGCTTGCCACGTACGGAGAAGAAGCCGAGCAAGTTAGAAAACTTCCTATTTAAGAACTTATAAGAGTACCACCTTAGAGGCTGGTACTCGGGTTTTGAATACTCCCTCTCTTCGTACACGTACATATCTGGTATCCGTAATTAAACGTTTTAACCGCAAGCCTACTACTATCAAGTGGTTACAGAGATGTATCTCAATCGTAAAAGCATTATCCTAGTGCTCTTGCTTGTATCGGGGGCTCGTACGGTACCCCTCGACGACCAAGCCTTGGGTTCTCCGGAGGATGCCTTACATCTCAACCACGAGAGCTCGAACACCACAACCCCATTGCGAAAGCGCGTTATTGGAGGGCGGGATACTGATCCTGAATTGCTAGCACTCTTTGGAAATATAGCGGACACAAATGGAAATGTGGGGCGAAAGAGGGTCGTATCAAGCAAGGTATTTTACAGATGTGTTGTAACCTGCCCGCGGGTTGAGGATATACTCGCGATGGTAAAACAAATACCCTTTTATTAGGTTTAAGAAGCTGGTAAGTAGGTTATTAATCTAGTTTGCGTAAAATACGTAGGATCCAAATCCGGACGCCTATCCGCGAATAGGCCCAGGCCAGCGGCCGAATTTATTGCTTGAGGTCGGCTCCCTACACGACTCGGTACATTACCGGCTGAGGGTCTGCCGGAGTTGCCTATGTGACGATGAGGGCGACATGATACCGAATCCGTTGCACCAACCCCGCGTAGAGACTGGTGTCGCACAGACGTGACCACCCTGAAATGTCTCCATTGGTGGGGTTTGTATTTCGCTCCTCGCCCCCAAAAGTCAACATTATAGCAGACGTATCCAATACTGACTGCTTGATTTTTTTTTTTTTGGCTCACAATATAGATTGCCATTGTACGGCGGAAATGCTCCAACCAGAGATTGAGGTGGGGAATAGCATATCAAATTATCAGGATGCTCTCAATAATATTCCCGCAGAAATAAAACGGGCACATAGCGGATACGAATGGAAGTTAGCTGAAAAGTTTAGTATGTCTTGGCAGGATACACACAATGAACAGGGCGGCGGTAGCAGCTAGGTCACAAACAACTGATATAGAGAGCTCGTCCCTGGGACGAAGGAACCATACTATCTTGAAGGTCTGGGGTCTGGGGATCTCATGGAATGGATGAGAGGCCCACTTACAGGATTTAGGGGACTTACTGCGGATTCGGAGTTTGGATCGGAATGGAAGGCGAAGAGGTCTCTGGATGAACCGTCTGATAATTAAAATTTGACCCGCGGTTCTTTGTATTTGTTATCATGCACTATCGAAGTATGTAATTTGCAGTGTTGAGCCTGTTGCATTGTGCATCATTTCGCCTGGTCTTGTCACAGGTCCGTCTTAGCTACTTAAAAGTACCTAGTTGCACCGCACTTCTTCCCCCAGAATAGCTTCTCGAAACAAAATTCCGATGATAGAACATTCCAGACATCCCGGTAATAAAAACGCCGATATCGAGTCAGGATCGATGTACAATTCTTTGTCCGAATCCTACCTAACTTAATCTATGCATCGATCTGCTAGGGCAGGCTTCCTCAACTAGGTCTAAATCTACAAGCTTATCCAAAATAGACTCGAGTCGCAGCATTCTAGGAAGTAATGATGTCGTCGGCTGTTCATTTAGGGTTATACCGTCGACAACGCGTTTACATCAAATGAACCCGGCCAAGCCTATTCTATATTCGTAGATTCTACGCTTATCCATGATATCAGGTGAGCCGTTGTGATATATCCAGTGAAAGTAAACGTATGGGTTTTAGCTCTATCGTACATTCAATCATTCCTAAAGGATTTCCTGATCGATCGGAGAGAATCTAAAATACATACAAGGAGAGGGTAGTTAAATGCAATGATTTCCGAGGAGATATCGTATTCAGAGTAGGTCAACTGGTTATAAATTGCGCCAAATTACTAGTCGTAAAATATTATCACCCCAAGCACCAGAACATCCAGTGAAAGTGAACGTATGGCTTTACTTCACCTTCAGATCTACCTAGCTGATATCGATACACCGAAAGACCACCCATTTGAACAGCGCGGGGGGGAGGACAACATCTTCTTGAAATCCCCCCCGTGCTGCCCACACTGCCCTCAAGATTTCTCGTCAAAACCGAGAAATCTAATGAGGAGTTTGACCGTCTCGAGAAAGTCGTCATCGTTTTTTCTCCATTTCCCACGTGGATATCACCGTCCTCTCGAGCTCGCGACGATGACATCCAAGAAGGTCTGAACCGTTCACCAAAGGAATTTTTGTAAAAAGGTTACAGCAACCATGCCAATACACCACCGAAAACACCAATATTGCGGTGGTATATTGGCCTGGTGCCGGATCAATCGATACGAACAGGCGGAATATTGAATGGTCAGCCCAGGTTGTCTTGTCAGTTGACATTGGCACTGGCTCGCCGTAGCATGCACAGTCGCGGGCTTCGCTTTCGATAGGAACCGACCCAGGCCACATCCTGTGTACCACAGGAAAGAAGCCCCCAACCATCAGGATGGGGGGCTTTCATTTCGTAATCCCCATTATCCAGGAGCATTGCAATAAGGATTTTTAAAATTCCGACCACGTCTAGACTTCCGTCTAGACGGGGTGGTTGCAGGATGGGGGACTTTCACTCCGCAGAGTGTGGTAATGTGGGAGGGATTCTCCCGTATGCTGGGAGGCCGAGGCTTTAGAGGCCGCATGGGGGTGATTGCGTAGTAGCTGGAAGGGTGAGGGAAATGTAAGATATTGTGTAATTATTTGTATGATATTTCAGATAATTAGAACAATGGAGTTATCTTGACTGATATAAAAACAGCTGAAGAAGTGGAAATAAAATTACAACTGAAAGGCCCTTCCGTCCGATATTTATATCCGCCGCCAGTTACACAACATCCACATTAATCCCTCGCACAACAACGTATTTCAACGATATGTCCCAACTGGAATCCCCCTCTGTGCGGGGTCAAAACCTCACGGTCTCGTATCAAAAAAATATCTGCATGATGCATAATAGCTGTACCAATGGACAAAAGATTCGCGCAGCCAATTGGGCTCGAACGGGTGTCGTTTCCCTCCCATTAACGCATTCCATGGATCCATCATCGTACAGCAGGATGACGGGTCTCGACTCTCCATTGATAAGTAACTATTCTACAACCCTGAACTAGCCTTGATTGCTCGTATGTAACCCGATTTCATGCATTGAACAACTTGACGGATAGCCATTCACAAAGCTGGAAACTTTGAACGCTAAATCGCCTAATCCACTAAATAGATCTAGACAAGAGATTCTTTCAGCCTGATTCCTTTTTTCAAACTAAATTTCAAGGCAATCACGGCATTTTCCTTGGATTCTATGGAGGGTCGTCGAGGACTCCTGTGAGCGAGGGATGGACGGTGCAGGATAGTTCATGCATTGTTTGCAATGGCGAAGAACAAAGACCCATCGAGCCAGAGAAAGGGTCCCACCACGGCACGGGCCTCTAGCCTTCAGCCTAGCCTCGAACTCGATCGCCATTATCCCCCATACAGCATTCGATTCCGGCTACCATACCGAGCAGAGCAGTGCTAGTCGAATGGCCATGTGAAGAAAGCGTTGCGAGTGTTGGAGAAATCCGCCGCCAAAATGTCACGCGATTCACACGACACTCAACGCGCCGGTTCTGGCCGAAGCTGTCGGCCTCAAACCTGCATATAAAACCTGCATCAAAACTGCATTCCGATCCAAACGACCTTCGAATTCCAACGTCTTCCTGCGCCTCTGCCTGTGGATCGAGTCTTCGCCAATCTCATCCGTCCTTTCTATTTGCGGAATTTCCGAAACTGCGATCGAGGGAAAAAAAAGCAGAACCCTGGCGCCTGGTAACTGCTAGCTCGTCAGAGGGCCCGAAGCACAATGAAGCCGTTTCGGACCTCATCCTCAGCTTCGCTGCTCCGGAATGCACAACGCCCCCTCCGGCGCTCAATTCCGAGCTTCTCCGGCCGTAGACTAAACTCGACGTGGTCGCATGGCGCTCTCAATCCCTCTCAGTGGTCAGCGTCTTCGAAACTGGCGGCTACGGCAGCAGCTGGGGCGACTGCTCTGGGATTGAGCTACTGGCAATATGTACGAAGTCCCAATTGACACCTTCCGCATGACACAAGCGTATATCCTACTTCGGACAAATTGCCTAACCTGCATTTTACCACACTCTAGTCTGCACCCCGGATACAATGCGATTCCAAGAAGAACCCGGTTCCGATCAATCAGCAGGACCAGAAGACGGTAGCACTCTCCCCCCTCCCTCCAAATGCCACGTCCGCCAATCCCCCGCATTCAATTGAGACTCCTTTCTGAAACCTGACCACTCATACACTCTTGCTCACCAGTAGAAATACGACAATGGCGTAACTCCAGAATCCCCCATGCGCTTGCGCATGGAACAATTCATTAAAGACCAACAATCCCAAATAATCGCCACTCTCGGCGCGATCGACGGAAAACCCTTCCAAGTCGATACCTGGGAACGCTCCCACGGTGGTGGCGGTATAAGCTGCATCCTCCAAGATGGAAACGTCTTTGAAAAAGCTGGCGTAAACATCTCAATTGTCTACGGCAAGCTACCACCCGCCGCTGTCGAGAAGATGAGGGTGGATCACAAGAACATTGCTTCGCCTACCGGTGAACCGCTGGATTTTTTCGCAGCGGGGTTGAGCATGGTGTTACACCCTCATAACCCCAATGCACCAACCGTCCATCTCAACTACCGCTATTTTGAAACCATGAACCCGGATGGAACATCCCAATCTTGGTGGTTCGGCGGCGGCACAGATCTTACTCCATCCTACCTCTTCGATGAAGACGCAATCCACTTCCACAAAACAATTAAAGAAGCCTGCGACAAACATGACAAAGACTACTACCCCAAATTCAAGAAATGGTGCGATGAGTACTTTTTCGTAAAACACAGAGACGAATGTCGCGGTGTTGGGGGTATATTCTTCGATGATCTGGATGATAAAGATCCGGAGCAACTATTTTCCTTCGTACAGGATTGTTTGAAGGCATTTTTGCCGAGTTACGTGCCAGTGATTGAGAGGAGGAAGGATATGCCGTTTACGGACGCGGAGAAGCAGTGGCAACAGTTGAGGAGGGGTCGGTATGTGGAGTTTAACCTGGTTCACGATCGTGGTACTAGTTTTGGTCTCAATACCCCTGGCGCACGAGTCGAGTCGTAAGTCTATACCCTGCGCAGCTTAAACAAGATATTATTTGTTGGGATACTAATGTTAGTATGATATAGGATATTGATGTCCTTGCCGTTGACGGCGAGATGGCAATATATGCATGAGCCTACTCCTGGTAGCCGGGAGGAGCGCCTGGTCAAGGTTCTCAAGGAGCCAGTGGAATGGGTGTAGTTCACAGTCTATGCGCCCTATCCGTATATCTCACAGTAGAGGCTGGTTGATGGATCTACCTTACAACATATAAACCAAAAGCATTTGAAAGATTTACCCACTATTGGATTCCATTAAAAGTTTATCACGCTTCCTAACCTATACAGTTATAATTATAAAGTGTAAAATAATTAGCCTAAAAAAAAGAGTTCTGGGAGGTTTACAAATTTTAATGTCTTGGGAGAAATGTTAATGGAGATAAAAAATTGTATATACTAGAAAAAGCATTTTAAAAGAATTAAATCCGAAATGAAGCATTAAAAACGGGGGGTATTTGGTCATATCTACTCGCAAGCGGCACCTCCAAATCGGACCAGTCATGACATAAATGAAAGAGGAATTGGTAAAAAGAAAGAGAGAAAACGCTACTAGTACTATCAGAAACTCCAAAGTCCATGCCGGCGACGAGCTCAGATCAAACCAAGGGGAGGTATGACAAAGTGGAAAAACTATTAACATCAGGAATATAATATCGTATCGAATCAAATTTGCTACCGCTTCTAAGACACCGTTAGCTTTGCCACATCGATCCAAAACGGCATCAAAGGGCCACAAGAGTTAACTCACAGGAAAGTTGGCAACCGCTTGTCTCTGTTTTCCTAGCCAACTCACAGGCGCCTCCTTTCTCCTCCCCAGGGTCACAGTATTAGACTGCAGTCTCGATGTAATGTCATACCAAGCACTTGTCATCAAATCCACCTCCTTCATTAGGATCTCGTTCCGAGCTGCTAGAGTTTCATAATCCGCGCCCTTCTTGCCGGGTCCACCCGAAGTCTTTGCCGTGTCGAGTTCATCTTGAAGTTCTTTGATCGTGGTATTTTGCTTCTTGATATGCTATGTTTATCCAATTGGGTCGGGTTAGCAACGTGTCACATATCATCATCTTCTTGCCAAAGATATCGAGTAAGGGGTCTCTGAACATACCTCGCGAGCTTTAATCGCTTTCTCCCGCCTATCTTCAAGTTTATCCTGCAGTTGCAACACTCGCTTCTCAAGTTCCCCGTGGCGCCCCTCTCTCGACCCTCCGATGGCTGCTAAAGTAGCTTTGAGCTCCCCATTACCCTTCTCAGCATCCAACAGGGTATCTTTAAGATCTGCGATCGTTCGCTGGAGGTCGTCTTTCTCGTTGATCAGTTTGCTGATCGAGGCGTCTCCAGTGCTAACCGAGAGCGGTGGCCGGTCGTCGAGCTGCTTGCGGGTTTCCTGGATAATCCGGTCCCGTTCTTCGATATTCTTTCGGAGTTGAATGACAATTGACGAGCTGTATAACACCGAAAAACTGTAAGCTTCCAAATATCTTGAATGGTGAGATCAGTGGCAAATAAGTTTTTATCATACCCTTCATCGATCTCCCCGCCGGCTTTCAAAGCCGCCAACTCTGCCTCCAGTGCCAACTTGTCACTGTTCGTAAGAAGCACATCTTGCTCTAGCCTATATCTCGCCTTCTCTTTATCCTCCAACAGGTTTTGTAACACCAGCGAGTCCGCGGTCTTTAACCCGGTCTCCTTGAGCTGTTGGTTCTCCCTCTCCAACTTGTTAATCCTCAGTTTAAGATCCGTCTTTGTCACCCCTCTAAAGTTCATTTCTGAATCCAAATCACCCTGAATAGACTCCGACGCCTGGCCGATGAGTCCGTTCTCCAGTTCCTGGACTTTAACCTCCAGTGTTTGAATATGCTCTGTATCTTTGCTCCTTTGACCTTCCGCACCAGCCACCACCTCCCTCATACTTGCATTCTCAAGCTCAAGCCTTTGCTTTTCCTTCAGCAATTCAGCGTGCTCAGCTTCATACCGCTCAATCTGCTTTTTATACGTCCCGATCAGCTTCTTATCCCCCGTATTCGACCGTATTGCCTCCTCCATCTGCACATTCTCCCTTTGCATTGTAGTATTCTCCTCTTCAAGGAACTTAAGTCTCTTTTCCAACTCCGGCATACTTTCAAGCTTCTTTTTATAATGCTGCATGACGTTTTGTTCCTTTCGAAGTTTTTCGACGGTGTGGCGAGCGGTGTCAAGATCGTCCTTGAGCTTTTCGACATAATCGGAGGCGCGGGTTAGGTCTTCAACTTTGCGGTTTAGGGATTTGATTGTGTTTTCGTTGTTGGAGATCGTGGCGTCGCGTTCACTGATTGTGTCTTCCATTTTGTGACTATCACCAATCGATATCTATTAGTAAATTCGGAAACAACAGATTTAAGTAGTGGTATGCTATGCACTTACACATCTGCTTGTAACTGATCAAGCTGTATCTGCAACACCATATCCGCCTTCGACTGCCCCGTACTCGAAACGGGGCCATTCGTCAACCGATCCTGTAAATGCTGTATCTCCGTCCGAAGTTCCTCATTTGACGACTGAGATTTGTTAAAGCGGTCGAGGAGCTGCTTATGCTCGTTCTCCAGCGATTCCTTCTCAGTCACCAGACGGCTGATTTCCTCTTCCATCTGGAACTCCGTTTCGGAACTACCCGTGTCTTAACATTAGTGTTGTAATATATAATTGAGTACGGGGTATAATAAGGAGAGCATACGTATGCAAAACCTGTTTATCGACTTCATCCGAATGATCTTGATCCGACTTCATCATCTGATCGATTACCAGCATAAATTCCGTTTGAGATGTCGAGCTCAGTTTTTGTATCTTGGTGATACAGTACTCCCGCCGTTCGGATTCTATCGCGACAATGACGACAAGTTTTACAAGCTGAATGGTTTATATACTATCAGCACTAATTCCCTGTTAGGGTGATCCATACGCAAGGAAAAACTACCTTAACGATCTCCCGCTGAGACCCTTCCCGCGCAATCGCCAGTAAATCCGGGGCATATTTCGAGGACGTCGGCGCACGTCGTTGGAGGTTCGAGGTATAGTAATGTACCAGCGCTTTGTGGATTTTCTTAACTATTTGTGTGATCCGGATAGGAAACCGTTAGCTTCATTTTTCAATTGTATCGATATCGATAATCGAAAAATTTCTAGACGAGTACGAAGAAGGGGCGGGATACTAACGGTTTTGGAACCGGACAACCCACTGTTCCGACGGCGCGACCTTGCTGAGGTCATCGTGGAATGCATAATAGTCGATATCAACTGCCACCCCAAACGTTATCAGTATTACACCGGAAGGCTTGTATCGTTTCGAACACGCAAACTAGCTTTTGACAACGTACGCAGTAATTTGCAGATCACCGTCCCGTCCGCTAGATCGTTTAGGTTGGATATATCGGCATCGATCGGGAAGAGCTTGATCTATTCGTACAAAACCAACATAATTAGCACGAGGCTCATTCCCTCCCCATTGAAAGGAGTCTCAGAATATAAAACGAAAATGGGGAAATAATAAATACCCAGTCAAGCAATGCAGCACCAGCTGCAGCGTCGGAACCCATGAGGGTCGGCTATATATATAAAAACAGTAACCCCCCAAAATTCCGAATTGATAAGGATTAAAAAAGAATATGTCGTGCAACTGAAAGACGAAAGCTTATAAGAAGAATAACAATAGTAAGAAATACTGCGCCCGTTACATCTACAGCATACTACGCTGCTGCCGGTCGATATCCGAGCTACGTAGCTTAAAGCTTGTGCTTTCGTGACAGGGTCAGACAGCCAGCTTGGACAGGTGTGGACAATGGGTTTCGTGTTACAAACGGAGTCGGGTGGGTGAGTAAGCTGATAGGTGCGAAACGGGAAACGGGGTTTACTATATGCGCCGGTATGAATTGTGATAGGAGAATGCTGGATTCGAAGGGATTGGGGGTTTATATATATTGACGGGGTCCTGCAAAGGGAAGGGAGGGGTGGTTGTTTGGCTGCCTGCTGCTAGGAGGTAGTTGTGGTGTAGTGGTTTGAGGTGTATGAATTCAAGCTATACTCGAAGCCAGAGCGGCTTCAAGTTCGGAATTCGTTTGTCCCGCTAGAAATTGCCGGTTTGGGACAGCCACAAACGACAACAACACTCAACGCACCGCCATTGGCTGGGGCCTGTCTACGGGCTGATAGCTGGTTCATTCCAGAACATGTAATTGCATGTACCGAAGAGGATGCACGGATTCTAAATATCTTATCCAGTCGACAGGGGGATATCTAATTGAGGATATTCATTTCATTTCACGTGTTATACGGGATAAATAATAAATTGGACCAACAGCTTGATGAGGAACTTGAGTACTTTTTACCACCGTCTATTCGAGTCCACCCTTGCCTGACTAAACCATCATTAAAAGCATATCAAATGGGAAAAAAGGAATATAGACAGAAAAGGTAGCAAGAAGAGGACATGGAAATAGAAACGCTGCTACTACATCATCATACTCATCCGGTCGGCAGTTGGCAGCTACCTGGTAAATGATACACAATATATACTAAAAAATCTCGCCTCGCAGCCTTAAATACTTTCACTTTGTAGAAGTAGGCGTGTAGATACTAAGACATAGCATCCGAGCAAATATACCGAGTATCAGGTTGATGACTTAGTGTTTCGCGGTAACCTTCTCGCCAGTGATCTTCTCGACGGCTTCCTTGGCCCTATCATTTCATGTCGGGTTAGCGTCCGCTGATACTGTCGAAGATAGCGCTATGACTTACATATCACCAAGACCGACCATGCACACTGTCTGCCAGATACCGAGACCTATTCTGGGAGTGACACCACGGTATAGACCCTTGAGACCGTTGTTCTGGTAGATGTAGCTATTACCCCCCTACATTAGCACTGGCTATTTGTATAACCTCGGGTATCGGAGAAAAAAAAAAACTCACTTGAAAGCCTTGGCCACAGTCAAGTTCTTAGGCCGGTTCGGATCAACGGTCTTGCTCTGCATCTCCACTCTGATAACCTCAATGGGCTGATTCCAAGCACTCAAACCACCACCGACAGCCGATGCCGCAATCTTCTCAACCGCCGTCAAGGCATCCTTCTCGCCCTTGCCGGTGACATTCCTAATCCCTTGCTCCGCCAACCGACTCAACCCGAACCTGCTACCCCAGTTCGTCATCTGTCTGATCGCAACAGCGTTGACACCTTTGTTGATACCGCGGATACCCTCACGACGGTAGATGTCCATGAAGACGGCCATGGAGGACTGTGGCTTCGCTCCGGTGGCGGCCTGCTTGTGACGTGTGATTTCGACTGTCTTCATGCAGGTGCAGAAACCCATGGTGGCATAGGCTTGTGCGACACCACCGACGACACCACCGGAGATACCTGCTAGGAAGGGCGCGGCGCCAGCTGTGCGGGCATAGTATCTACGTATAAATGTTAGAATGTAGCCGTACGGGTAGGTTCGTGGGCAACGTACTCAGCCTCGGAAGAAACGAATAATAGAACGGCACCCTTGGTGGAGGCTTCAATCCAGGCCTGGTATCGATATCAGTAAACGCTCAATTGCTTTAGTAGAATGTAACTTGTGAAGACGCACCCATGGTATTAAACCTTGGTAGAAACCAAAGACACCACCTCTAGCCCAAATCTTCGGAATAGAGCTGGGTAGCGAGTCTCCTCTGTTGGCGGCCATATGGGTCTATCGAACGTGATATTAGTACATCGCAATAAATAGGACGTTCCGTCGACGGTGAATGTACCTTGATAACTTCTAAGGGCTGTTCCAATAGTTAGCATATGGCATCAGATAGGGAGAGCAGGGAAACTAAAGCATACCTGACCCAATGTTGTAACTCTTCACGTCGTAACGGTCCCAAAGTCAGTCACAATCGTTCTATATCAATTTTCCCCACGCCTCGTCCACGAGACTGAACCACTTACTCAAACATGTTCAATCCAGCGCCAACTAAAGGATGAAAAACAAGTCAGCCATGCCTCAATACTACACCCGGAGCGCAAAGGACGGCCTCGGGACGCCGTAGAAGGGGAGACGTACGTAACAGATTGCTAAAGGACACTGGCTTCTTCTTGATGGTAGGAGCAGCGAGAGGCGCCGCCGGGCTATCTACTACGGCTCCAGACATTGTATCGTATGTAGGAAAGGAAGACTGTCGTCTAGACGTTTAGAAGTGAACGAGGGATTCGAAATATCCGAGAATTCGAGCAAAGATCAAAGTCTGGTCGCAGGATGGCCCGTCGAGAGTAGTGTAAGGTTTAGAGAGATAGAAATAAAAACCAGAGCAATTCCAAACAAGGGTCCGAAACGGAGCAAAGTATCGCGCGAGAGTGAAAAAGGATGTGGTTTTTCTGGCTTGTGATAGATAGAAAGCTGTCAGTACGGTATTAAGCAGAAGGTGCACCCCTGGCTCAGAATCAGGTGCCGAAAAGGTACCTGCCGCTAACAGAGCTACCTAGCTTTCGAGTAGCTCGGTAACACAGCGACGGGGTAACTATAACTCTAACTATAAATTGCACGAGTACATACCGTGATGGAGGAGAAGTTGGAGATATCTGGTGGTTTCAATTGAACTCGATGGATGAGAGAATGAAGAAAAAGAGGAGGAGGAAGAGATAGAAAAACTCTGAAGGGGAAGTATTGTATGAGCGTGTTCTCGACTGGTCGGCGGTCGCTGCTTTCGGCGAGATTTCGTTGGGAACTTCACGCAAGGCCACAGGGCGACTTCGGCGTTTTATTCGGCGTTTTTTTCTCTAATAATGTATAATGTATAGTGTATAATTTATAACTTGTAGAAGATAGAAGACAGAAGATACAGGAAGGATCTAGAGAGTCTACTGGATATAATGGATTAAGTAAGTAAAATGAGGAGAAGAAGCACAGACAGATATTAAATATGCTTCGTATGAAGACTAGAGAGACCCCTGACAGATCTTTCCAATCGCCCCGTCACGATTACACACCGAGTCCCATAAGCATGGATGAATGAACGAGCTGGACAAACACCAAAAGTTGGGACGTTGAGGACCCGTCCAACGGGCTGCCCTTAATCTCGGAGCCCGGCCTGGTTGATTTCATGGTTGGGGCCGCGCTAAAATTTTGGTGGTCACACCAAGCCATGCAATGCTCATTACACCGCCCTGCGCTATACTACGCTACGCTGCACTACAAGTACAACAGTAATTAATTGGTTAGAATGCTTCATTCTCAATGTGAGGATGGTGGTAATGGTGGTGGTGGTGGTTCACCACTACAATTATATTTTAGTTCATTATTATTGCCAATGCCAGCAAAAATATCAAACAAGGTTGGGTCCTTTTAGCCGCATTTGCATCTCAGGAATATCGATATTATACATGTCGCTCAGCTGTCTGAGCTAAGATGGAAAAAAGGACTGGAGGGTCGAGCGTAGACCTAAAATACGGCCAGTCAATTGTCATCATGGGTACCATTAGTGTAACCCTCAAGATCCGGGTCTTCCACATATCCTTCCTCCGAGGCTTTCTCCAAGATATCCAACCTTGTTGAGACGATCTGAAGCTCCAGCTCTCCCTTCTCCCACTCAATCAAGCTCTTTCGCAGCTTCTCACGAGCAACTCGTACTTCCTCATCCAGTTTCACCTGATCAATGCGTAAACGATGCAGTCTCTCCGACGCTTCCGCGTTAAGTGGCGGCAGGAGCTGTCCACCTTTAATAATCGGTGGCCCGACCACTAGTGGTGGAGGTTGTTGCGGTTGACGAGGTGGCGGCGGAGCATGAGAGGTTGTGTTTCCGTGGTACCCACCACGGTACGGTGTGTGATGATGATAGCCTCCTGCGCGCGGCCCTGTAGGAACGACCATATTCTTAGGTCCGGTCGGAGGGGCGAAGCTGCTATCGGATGTGTTTGAGGAGACAGGGGTAGTTGGAGCTGCAGGGCCACGGGGCCCTGCTCTTGGACCTAGTGGAGTGATAGGCGCTTTTGCTGGGTGATCAGCCGGCCGGGTTGGAGCATCTCTGGGAGGCGCATCTTTCGAATCAATCTGCATTGGACTTCTGTCACGGGGTGGCAAGGCCCGTGGTTGACGTGGAGGACTATGCGCTCTTCGGTCAGCGGCGGGTCCACGGGGAGGGGTCCTAATCCTCGTAGCCGGGGCACGCGCAGGACTATGTCCACGGGCTGTCCTAGCGTCCCGACTATCTCTGTGATCATCGGCGGGAGCGTGCTGGGGCCTTGCCGGGGAAAGTGGCCGTTTGGGAGTGCTATCCCTAGGACCTCGAGGTGCCATGTCGCGGATTCGATCTCTAATAGGAGAGCGGTCTCGGGGGGACCTGGGGGGCGAACGGTGACGGGGTGTGCGAGAGGGAGGAGAATCCGGCTTTGATCTGATTAACGTAGCACGTTCTGGTGATGGCCGTCTGACGCTAGTTTTGGGAGGAGGAGAACGGGGTCTAGAAGGAGCTTTTAGAGATGGCGAAAGAGGACGTGATGAAGAATTGGAATTAGACGGTACAATTGGCTGACGGGACGGACGAGGGGACGGTGATCGGGCCGGCCGGGCTGGTCGAGCTGATGATGTAGATGTAGATGGCGGCGGTGGTTTCCTTTCAGAGTGAGGAGGAGGAGATGCTGGAGCATCTTTGTCCTGTCTTTTTGGTTCCCCAGGCTTTGCCAGAGGAGTTCTGGCAGGAGGGAGAGCGCCATCCTTTGCTTTCTCAGGAGACCTAGATACTCTCCTATAGCCAGGTGAACGGGCTCCTCTGGGGCTAGGAGACCTATAGCGCCGAGCGTGTCTGGGAGAAGGTGACCTGAGCCTTGGGGATCGTGGGCGCCGAAGATGAGGAGGAGGAGTTCTGGACCTTGGTCTTCTCACAGGACTCCTAGACCTACTGAATCTCCTTCGAGATCTCGACCGCGGTCTTCCGAACAATGGACTCCTCGATCTTCGTCGCGACCTCAACGGTGAACGGTCACCAGGTCGCCAGCTCCCACCGCCAGCAGAAGAAGGTACGTAGCAATCGGCTCTCGGAGGCGGGGGAGTACGACTATGCCTCCTGCGCGCGAAACCACCACCTCCACCACCGCCAGGTGTGTACGAATCGATACCTCTCCTCGGGGACGGTGACCTGGGTCTTCTGGAGGACGGAGAACGGCTAGTGCGACGCCTCGGAGACGGTGATCTATAGCGTCGTTCTCTGGAGGGCGACCTCCGGTCCCTATCTCTTCGATCATCACGGTAACTCGGAGCGTATCGGTTCATTATTGCAGGAGGCCTGGGATGAAGCCCAGCAGGGTGGTTTCGAAGCTACTTATTGTTTCGCATGCACGGTTGTAAGCTCGAGTCGTGCCAGGGACCGAGTTCGTAGTCGATTTAGAACGGGCTTTTCGCGGAGAGATGAGAGAGAGGTAGTATAAGTGTCGTTCTTTCGGTCTTTCGGTCGAATTATAAGAGGATCATAATATATCTATCGGCAAAGGAGAGTGAAAGAGAGGTGAAGAGACGGTGAAAGACGCGCTGGTATGAGAAACGATGAAGACGAAGTTGGGTTGGTTTGGTTGTTTAGTTGGAGATGGAAACTGACAGGCTTGAAGATTTGAAGGGAACAAACCCTGCCCGCCAAGACACCCTCGCATTGGCCTTGCAGACAAGCTCCGTCTCAGCTGGTTGGTAAAGTATGAATGTATGTATGTATGTATGTACCTGACACCAGGTACTTCTGGCTATGGAGATGCTTGTATTCGATACTTGCTGCCCGGTATGAAGGCCTGAGGGGGGACGAAGTAGACCGAGTGCCGTGTGACGCTGATGCAGGGCGGCGTCATTTCGTGTGCATTGTATATACGTACATGGCGCCACAATACAGTGATGCCTCGAATACCTACTCGGGTGCTGAATACTTGCTTGATTACTACTAGTTAGTATCTATCCAGATACTCATTTGCTTGAATAGATCAATAGGCAGAGCGTGGAATATAATAGAATAGAATATAATATAATCCGAGTGGGTCGTTGCGTGCTGGACTGGACCGAACTGGACTGGGAAGTTGCAGCAGAACGGCCATCTAATAAACCAGCTTAACGGCCTTAAATCCCCTTCCACTGCTCCCCGATCATCACCATCACCGTTAACTATCCCACCTCCGACAAGACTACAGACTACTACGACCATCACCGTCATCATCAAAGAACAAAAGAACAACCGCCAACATGCAGGTCAAGCTCCTCTCCATCCTCCTCTGCCTCTTCATCACCTTCGTCTCCGCCGCCGCCATTGTCTCCGGCCAAGAAGAAAAGGTCGGCTGGGTCGTCAGCTTTAAAGATGAAACCCCGGACTCCGTCGTCGCCAAAACCGTTGACGCTCTCAAGAAAATCGGTGCCGAAGTCGACCACGAGTTCTGTACGTATTTTATATCTATATCCTTCCTTTTCTCTCTCTCGCTCCTGTGCCTTGGATGGGAAAGTCCGTTTTGTCATGGGTCACACAGCGCTAACCCACTCCCGAACACATAGCTATCATCAAGTAAACCGTCCCCACCATTCCAAGCTATCAACAAACATTATCTAACCATCGATATCGATAATAACAGGGGTTTTGTCGTAAAGGCTACAAAGTCCGTCATGTACGTGCTCTTCCTCCATTCCATCAAGCTATATTCGGATATTCTTAGCTAACAAAAACTAGGGACCAATTCCTCGATCTTGACGCCGTCACCAGCCTCAGAGCCGAGTGGAAGCCCATCGTCGAGGAGGACGGCGTTGTAAGCATCCATTCCCTTTTCTCTCTTACTCGATTTCCATTTTTTCTAACCAGTGGCATCGAAACAATAAATAGGTTACCGCCATCGGTGGCGACAAGGTTAAAGCTCAATAAGTACCTTCACGATTGACTCTTTTTTTGACAAAACATTTAATCTCGAGTCTGGACCTGGTGTTTCGAAATCGGACAAATCCCTCTCACAATGGCGGGCACAACTACAGAAGAAAGGGAATGTCGACCTCAGGAATATCTGATCCACCTTGTTTCCAGAAACTTGAAGGGAAGAACCGTTTCGAATTAGGAGTCAACAGGAAGGCCTTTTTTTCCCTTCGCTCTTTTTTGAGTAAACAAAACAAAAGACTTACGCTGGAGTTATTGCATTTTGTTGTTTGGAATAATAATACCCCCCGGGACTGTGAGATTGAATTGGAGTCGGGGAATAAAGGCCATTGTTTTCTGTCGTTAAAAACACTCATTGCATGGCATCATGGCTTGAAATTTTTTTTTTAATGTTTTCCTTGGAATTGATTTCTGTACTAGACTAGCTTTTATCTAAAAGACTATGCCACTGAAAATCCAATAAAGTATGCATGGCCTGACCTTGATCAAATGTTAGAAGGAAAGACGCTTTTGGTTGCCTCCGTATCTCTAATCCTCATAACCATCGGGAAACAAAAGCAAGAAACAACCTCCAAACCCGTCCCTCGAAACTGAATAAAGTAAGTATACAGAGAAAGAGAAAGAAAAGAGTCGACTTTTAACACCCCATCTCTCTCTAATAAATTCCCTTGAAAAACCATACCAAAAGCGAACATGCATGCATGCATCATGATAGTGAATGAAGAAAGAAGAAGGAAAAAAAAGCGACAAAAAACCCATGTAAAACAAGAAAAGTCTATGACACATTATTATCATTAATGATACCTTCCTTGAGAAACCTCCAAAGGGGGAAAAAAAACTAGCCAGAATACCGTTAATTAAACTTAAACCCCTCCATGACATAAAACAAAAAAAGAACCGATATCAACTACGCCGCAATCCCATTTGTCTTCACCGTGACCCCGTTAGCCCAAACCTCGTTGGGTTTCCACGTACTCTCCTGCTTCGTCCCAGGCAACAGCCCTCCATTCTCGCTAACACTCCCTAACCCGGAATACCCATTCGCCGCTGCGGCCTTCTTTTCCGCCACAGCGGAGCTGGTATTCGCCGATCCATTGCTTACGCTGCCCCTACGTGGATGATAAGTACCACCGTTAATGGGTGTATTTACCGCGCTGCTGTGCTGAGAACTGTACGGTGGTGGAATAGGCGATGTTCTAGCTTTGGGTTCTACGGATAACGGCAAAAGCGCTGGACGTGGATCGATCTTGGCCTTTTCACGGCGGTCGAGATCTTTAGCTTTGTCGTAGAGATAAAGGCCGAGGAAGCTATCGTATCATATAAACCTATTAGCACTAGGACTTTTACGCTTTCCGAAGAATTTAAAGGTGTAACATACGTCAATAGAATACCAAATCCCTGGATCTTCGTGGGCATATTGCCAAACCAGACTATGGCCATCACAATCACAAAAATCCGCTTGATCAAACTGGCAACGGAATATGTGACCGGCTCAACCATACTCAGAATCGCGAATGCGATGATGTTCTGTCCGAAATGGGATGTTCCGTTGAATACAAACTCCCAGAACAGCGCCATCCCACTGAGCTTATTCTCGCCTTCAAGAATGAGCTTCTCGCCAGCGTAATACTTGCGCATCAACGAGAATCCTTCCGATGACACCCACAGCGGCGTCGTCAGGATAAGCGCTAGCCCCGAGGAGTAAGCAAGCAAGTTAAGCTTGTCCAACTTGACACCCTGACTTCGATCCCAATCCGTCCGTGCGGAGTTGTTGAAGATTTTCTTCGAAACGATATTCTGAGTCACGAAGATGATGGTGCCGGCGAGGGCGCTGATGATTCCGATAAAGTTTCCACGAAATTCAAAGGAACAGGCGAGCATGACACCGACGGTTAGAGGGATGAGGGAGATGTAGACGTCACGAGGGTAGTTGACCCTGTAGAATATCCGGTATGCGAAGACGGTGAAGAGGGGAGTCAGACCCTAGTTAATTGTTAGCTCAGAGATCATTCTTGATCCGCTCTGGGTCTACGTATAGTTACCTTGATGGTATGGACTAGCGATACAGGGATCCTGCTCGTCGCAAAGCTAGACGTGATGTGGCCTCCAACCTGGAAAAGTGCTAGGGGAGCTGTAGTCCTAATAATATCCTTTGTCGGCCATTTGAGGCCACCTTGAATTCCCGGTATCACCGTCCCCGGCAGCCAATGGCCGATGAGCGACAACAGGACACACCATCCCGTTACGAATGCGAATTGGACGATCGTCAGGGTGACGGGTTGCTTAAAAGCATTGAGAATCGATTTCGACGATGTATTCGTGAGCGCTGACGAAAAGTACCTAGACGCAGGGACTCAGTATGACCAATTCAGGACCAAAGCGAACAAAAAGGTAAGCCCGTACCAACAGATACAAATTGCCTACGCAGAACAACCAAAAAGTTAACAAACATCCCCAATTAAACATCCCGTCGTGGCAGTGTTTCGACTGGAGCGACAGGTTTCATGTTTCGGTGCAACGTACCACTAGCCTGTACGATATCGGAGCTTTAAGATTCTCTACTATCTCAGCAGTAGAACCACTCCGTTTCCTGACATTCTTAATGACCTGGGATATCGAATTTGTGCGAGTGTGCAGTTTTCGATTGCCGTTGGGGGATATCTCTCTCGCCGATGACGGGTTTCCGTTTGGGAGGATGTGGCCATTAGGACCGCCGCTGCTTCCAGATGGAGGAGGGAAGTTGAAAGCAACGGATTTGCCAGATGAAGCGCTTTGCGGTGATCGCATGGCCTGTGAGAGACCGGGACGAGCAGGGCTCGAGTTGAGGAGAGGGGTGGTATATGCGGTGATGGTGGTGGTCTGGCTGTCGTGGGGGTGCCTTTGATTCGGGGTAAGGGGCCGGTGAACCTTTATTGGTGGAAGGGAATAATAAACTGCTACCTGAGCAGGTAGTCGGTTATCGAATGTCGAAGAATTTATCGGGCAGAACTGTGTAGATGGAAGAAAAGTAAAGGTTGGCGAAGTCGAGTCAGAGTCGTAAAACGTAAGTAAGGTACATGTACTCGAGTGGGGAGGATATGGTTGGTGGTATTAATGGGTCCGAAACGAAGGTCGAGAAGAGAAGAGATGTTCTGTTAGGTTGATGTTGCTATGTTTGCCAGAACTCAAAAAAGGCCGGAGGAGGTTGGTCTGAGGCAAGTGGATCAACGTTGCATTCGCAAGCCCGGTCGCAGTGTCAGAACCCGGATTTGAGTATGTAGGGCCACAGTCGTCTGATTGGTGTCGACGATGCTGATGCTGATGTTGATGATGAGGATGATGATTATGATGCTGGTGAGGGCCGTGTTCGGGGAATGAAGGACGGAGGTTGGATCAGAATAGAATAGATTGAATACAAGGTGGTGGTGGTGGTGGGAAGGTCATCCGTTCTCATTGGCTCCGGCTGCAAGGCACCGTTTGGTTTGCATTCATTCATTCATTCATTCATTCATTCATTCTCTTCCACAACCATCAGTCAGTCAGTCAACTCAACTCAACTCAACAACAGTCAACCGTCAACCACCATCCGTCATCATTCATCAACCATCAATCACCAATCACCAGTATTCTATCTTCCACCGACCCTCGACCATCTCGACCATACCAAAGACACAGCATCAAGGTCGCTCCGGCCACGATGACCGAGGTTATCAGCGGCACTGCCGCTCTCCCTGAGCCTGCATCATCGGCACCAGCTCTCACCGCGAATGGGTCTGCAACCGCGTCCTCGACTGACGGTAAACCTCGCAAGTTGACCAAAAACCAGTTAAAACGCGAGAGAAAGAAGCATAAGAAGGAGATCGCGCGGAAACAGAACACCGCCAATGTCGCCGATTCTGATACCGA